>JAWNKY010000582.1:0-69075 GCA_035041765.1 Drosophila algonquin | reverse complement strand
TAGGAATCCGACGTGATTTCCGGTTCTACCAGGATAATGACCCGAAACATTCGTCCGGAACAGTACAGTCCTGGCTTATCTGGAACTGCCCCAACTTGATGATTCCCCCAGCCCAGTCTCCAGACTTAAATTTTATTCAAAATTTGTGGGCTGCGCTGGAGAAAAACACCCAGAATCACAGGATTTCTAGCAAAAACGACCTTAAAAAAGCCCTTCTGGAGGAATGGAACAAAATAAGCTCGGAAAGCACTCGGGAACTGGTCTCTTCCATTAATTGTAGGTTAAAAGCCATAATAAAGGTTAAGGGATTGCATACTAAGTATTAAAATACCTGTTTAACCTTTTATTCGACTAATATTAAACTAGTTTGTGGCTGCATAGTTTCAGCTTTGACCTGTATTTACGATATATTTTAAGTTTTTATTTTATTTTTAAAACTGAACAATATAAAATCAGCAAATAAAGTTCCTTTTTTAACTGGGATAAAACATACAACAAACTGGCGTTTAAACATTTTTTGTTTTTCCTCTAGTTTAAAATCTGTACCACCTTAAACATTTTATTTGACACTGCATAGTTTCAGCTTTGAGCCACTGTATGTATGAGGTAGTGTTCCAGCCAGCCCATTGAAGGTGTATCGGTTAGCAGCAGAAAAAGAGCAGAAGGAGAAGAACAGCACATAAACAGCTGATAAGCAGCAACGGCAGAGAGAGAACACAGCAGAAAAGAAGAGAGAAAAAGGAGGCAGACGCAGTTCATCAGCAGCAGCAGAAATCAGCCGAGATCAAGCCGTAAAATCGAAACCCTATTGTTATTACTATTACCTGTCTTTCGCGATTTAATAATATTAATAAACAGTATTTAAATAATGTCTTTCTTGTATTTATACCCAGTACTCAGTCAATATATATGTACATATGTATGTGATCTTACGTTTCATGTAAGATATATATACATACATATATTATATGTACCCTTTGGTAGATTTTTATATATTAGATAACATCTTTTAGATTTCCATTTTTGTTTACATCTGTTTTTTACATCTGCATATATTATACATATATCAACATATACTGCTCGTGGAAGTGTGTGCAAGAGATTGAGGAAATAAGCTAGCGCTAGGAAGCTGTTGCGTAGCTACTGAAATTTCAGCTGTTCCTTCTGGCTATAATGACCTGATCCAGATTCGGCAATCTGGTATTCTGCGTGTTTGGATTTCTCGTATCTTAAAAATAGTGGATTCCACAGATTTTCGACCATTGTGGGGCCGGACGGAGTCGTGTCAAAATTTTGAAATACACTTGTATTCAAGTGATATCACAGGAGCTTGGATGAAAAGTTTGGTTGCTCTGGCATTCATATTCTCTGAGATCTAGGTGATCATGAAGACGGACAGACGACTCGGCTATTGATGCTGATCTAGAATATGTACATATATAGTTAAATGTTCGACAATCGAGTTTAAGTTTTTAAAAAGATTTATTTATTTACTTAAACTTTAATGTACAGATTTTAGTTGGTTTCCCCGACGATGACTGAAAGTCAGATGTCTTGAACGGAATCGAACTTGGGTGAATTCTCCGACGGTGTCGCGATTGACGTTTGTCTTGAACAGAACTGAAGTCCCTTCTTAGATGTAGACTATTTATATCATGATGCTCGGTTTGGGATTCGGAGGCGTTGGCTTCGAATTCGGCTCCGATGATGGTGTACGTGACTCGATCAATATGTGGAAACGGCGGCTTTTGATGAAAGGCTTCCGCTGCGTATGATCGGTGTTGCATTACTTGAGGGTGGCTAAGAATATGGGCTTCCATGGTTTTATGACCGATTTTGATTGGTGAGCTAGGATGGCGTGATTCTTGGGAATCGATTACAAATTGATCTCTGGAGGGCATCTCTCTAAACGGCATCTATTGTTTTATGTTCGACTCCTAGCTTAGGGTGTTTGTTTACATTGCCGGCTCTCGGCTTCAAGTGTGTGGTCAACTTCGAGCGTGGGATTGTTTATGGGATTCGAAGTTGAGGGTGTTGGATTGTTTATAATATGTGGGTGTAGGGTAACATTGGATGTAGGGTAACAGACATAGATAAGGGTATGCGGCGCATGGACTATGGATATGTCACTATATATGTACCTTATGGGGTACCTTACCTCAAATTTTATATACTCCTATACTCTACCGGGTATAATAAAAACCACCAAATAGTTAACCAAGTAAACGCCAACATGCCTTTTAAATTATACAAATATTTTTATTGGTTTTATTCTGAACATTTTCTTGCCTCATAATAAAAAAAATTTATGTAATTTTTATTGGTTACTTTTATCCATTTAGGATTTTCTTACTTACTTTTACTTTTTCTTAAGGTGTGAAATATTTTGGATTTATTTGCCATACTTTTAATTTTTCATCTATCCATGATCTTAAGTTAGCAACGTTTGTGTAAACTCCGGGGATGTTTTCTTCTCCACAACCAATTCCCCAAGCTACTATGCCAGCTGACTTAAACCGATTTTTCTCGCTTTTAATGGGGCATACTAGTGGAGAGCCACCATCACCCTTGCAGGTGTCTTTATCTTTTTCGCCGCCTGCACATATAAAACTTTCATGCAATATGAAATGCTTTCCGAGGCGAGTTTCGCGCAAGTTTGACTGGCATTGTTGTTTTGGCATAACAGGCAAATCGACTTTTTTCAGAATGACTTGATATTCGCCATCTTTTCCAAATTTGTTTTTACCCCAACCAGTCGCAAAGCAACGGTCATAATCAAATACATCCCCGGGGCTTGGCAAACACACTGGCTGAATGTTCTCTTGAGAGGTAAATGAACTTTCCAGCGAGAGCAATGCAACATCATTATAAAGTGACCCCTTATTAAATTGTTCATGATACACTATTTCTTTCACATAACGGTCCTCATGTGGTATTATTTCTTTTTTTGTTTGAGTGTCCCATTCACCTGCTCTAACTAAAACAAAACACAGAAAAAATTTAAATAAAATATAAAGACGTTCAAAAAGGATTAATATGGAAAAATAAAAAATGTTACTAATAATTAAAATGAATAATATTTACATACCAACAATTGAGTTTGGTTCTTTGTTATGAACACAGTGAGCCGCTGTTAAAACCACATTTGGAGCTATTAAAGCCCCTCCACACTCATATAAGTTTAGTTGAGCTTCTTCCCGCAAAATTGCAACCATCCATGGGAACTCCGCGAACTCTGCTTCTTGGTTAACAGCTCCAGTTATTTTAAATCCAATACCATTTGGATTTTGGTATCCACAGCCTTTTGCTGTATCAGGTAGTGTTATTGAGGTATCAGCTTTATCTTTCTTAATAATGAATTAAAAATAATGAGTAAAGCATATTAACATTTAAAATACAAAAATACCTTGTTTGAAAGATCACAGCATAAATCCAAATAGTTTTTACAAGGTGAGGCAGTATCAATTCGGATGTCAATTATATTTTCTCCACTGGTATTTATTGTGTTGTTTGTACATAACCATCGAGGCACGCATTCTTTCTGGTCCCCACAGGACTGATACTGGCCTGAGGAACTTGATGAATGTATTGGCTCAACAGTTACAACATCATTTCCAGTAATTTGTGTTGTAGACAGCGATGAATCGCCGATTTTAAATATATCCGCAATTAAGTTGTCAAGAGATGTGTCCTGCGCAAAACAGGCATATACTATGATGCAAAATACAGCACCATTATACAAAAGCATTGTACTGAAAAATACAAAAAATTATATTTCCCTATTGATGTGGGGTCGAAGAACTTATTTTATGTATTGTAGTATTAAAATATAATACAACCCCTATACATCGTAAATCACTACGGTAATATTTAATTCATCTATGTTTAGTTTAAAAAAGAACAGTTAAGCTGTGAGGGTAAAATTACAATAATAAATAAATATTAGGCATTCAAAAAATTTAATAATTTGTTGCTGTATATTTTCCCAAAATGTTGATTTTAAAAACTCAGGAAAAGTCGAAAAAATATTTTTAGTTTTAGATAGGTACCTTAATTAATCGTCGCTTAAGGTATCGCTTTTAAAAATCTATCAATAAACGGATAAGCTGCAACCATTTGAAAAGAGGCCTGTATCCGGCACTGCGGAAAATTACTGACAGGAATCTGCTAAAAATCTGTCTGTGCCAAAAAAGAAAAATAATAAGAAAAATAGCACTCATGATCAGCCGAGTATTCCTGCTGGCTCTGCGAAAACGCAGTGCAAGCAAAATGCGCTGGGCTCACAGGCGTCGTGAGTGATGGTATTTCTAAACAGCAATACGTTGCTTACAACTACTGAATGAGTCTCCCAGGCGCAAAAGGGTCACTCCGCGTGCTCTGCAAGTGCCAACTATCCCTCCGCCAACCGATGCTGATAACCTGACTCCGACCACTCCAAAAGAGAAGCAGTTGATTTCGTTCGCTACTCCAAAGGCAACGACAGCTTCTGGTGATGAAAATTCGGTAGCCGACCCTTCAATTCTTTTCAATTTCGACCGTACCAGCGAATATACGTCCACCGGGTATTACCATCACAGGTGATAGACCTGTGGTGCCAAGATTGGTGGGGATCCCACCAAAGCCAAACGTTTTTGTCTCACGGGTAGCCCCTGGCTCCACAACTGAGGATGTGACTGCTTATATTCAAAGCTAAATACAAGCCGGGGATTTAAATGTGCAGAAGTTTAACTTCTCTTATGCCACGGAGATAGCTTCATTCAAAATAAGTGTCTGCCCAACTTATTTTAACACCAGAAGAAGAAGACTAGGCCCCCAATAACTCTTCCAACTAATCAGACCAATGCTCCATCTTCATCTTCCCGCTCTACTTCCACCCGTCCAAAAAACTAACAAACTCTCCTGTAGTGACCTATCAAAATGTTCGAGGCTTGCGTAGTAAGCTCAGCATTCTTTTCCTGGATAGTGTCGCATTTGCATCCAACCTTATTGTGTTTACCGAGACCTGGTTAAAGCCGGACATTCTTAATTCCGAAGTTTTGGCAGGTCGGTAAACAACTTTAAGAAAGGACCGTTCGTCTTGACGTGCAGGAGGGGTTCTAATTGCTGTGGACTCAAACTTCACGTCGGAACTTTTTACAGTTCAGATTTAGCGGGAACTGGAATTCTTGTATGTAACCCCCTTGGTTTACCAAGGAGCTAACCAGTCTAAAAAACTTAAAGTCAAGACTTTATAAAAAATTTCAAGAAGTTGGCTCTCCTTCTTCTCTTTCTTAAGATATAATGGCTCGGTCAAACTTTGCAGTTCTTAAGTTCTTCATAATTCCTCTGCATAAGAAATTTAGCAAGTCTGAAGCAAAGAACTATAGAGGTATATCTAAGCTATCTGCTATTCCTAAAGTGTTTGAGAAAATTTGAACTCCGCACCTGCAAAACCTATGCAGATCACTTATATCTTCAGCTCAACATGGCTTTATAAGGCTGAGATCAACTACTAATAATTTATTGGAGTTTACCTCCTTTATAATTAAAGGCTTTCAAGATAATTTACAGACGGATGTTGCTTACACCGATTTAAGTAAAGCGTTCGACTCTGTAAGCCATTCTCTTCTAGCACAAAAACTTTACCTTCTAGGGTTCTCGCCCAATCTAATTATATGGATCTCTAGATACCTTTCCCTGTCCTCACCAATTATGGTGACTAAGGGTATACCACAGGGCAGCCATGTAGGCTCCTTACTCTTTACAATCTTTAAAAACGACCTGCCTTCTGTATTAACATACTCTCGAGTACTTATGTATGCGGATGATGTTAAGCTCTGTGTCCAGTATAAGGAAATTTCTTTTCAATCCAGGTTGCAATCTGATCTCGATAGATTTCAGTCATGGAGTTGTGCAAATGTATTAAACCTTAATGCTTCAAAATGTAAAGAAATTACTTTTCATCGCTCCAGCGCCTTTCTGGTTCTTTACACCCTTTGTGTGTTCAGAAAAACTTTTTACTTTTTGCTCTACGCGGCCTCAACTGGGATGCAGATGTGAGATTGCCGTCTTACCCCAATAGATTGCTTTTAATAAACCTTCCAACCTTAGCAAATCGTATGGCTAATGATTGGTGTGATTTTTTTTTTGCGCAAAACTTGATCAAGGGTGACGTAGATAGCCCTGACTTGTTGAACCGCATAAACTTCACGATTCATATTATATTCATATTCCGACCTGGGATCCGCGCGTAACAGCCATCTGCTGGTGTCGCTTGGGCCACTTGATGGTGCAGTCTTTGCAAATAAAAAAAATAACAAAAAAAAAAGCAATCTTCTCTTCAAGTTGAAAATTTGCTTATCGCTTTTTGGTTTTTCGCACAGTTTTTTCCTCCATCTTTCACTTTTACATACATATGTATTTATTCTTGGCCTGAATGTCAGCTGTTCTCTTAGTCCACAATCGTGTCGATAGGACAACTATTGATAAGAATCTGCGGATTTCGTTTAGCTTGCTGGATACTGAGGCCGGGAAAACACAAACGAAAAATTCCTGGCATAGTTTTTTTACCCGGTACTCGAAGAGTATAGGGGTATATTAGATTAGTGGTGATAACGGATGTTTGTAACGCCCAGAAGTTAGCGTATCCGACCCCATAAAGTATATTTTTGATCAGCATCAATAGCCGAGTCGATATAGCCATGTCTGTCTGTCCGTCCGTCTGTCTTCATTAGCGCCCAAATCTCAGAGACTATTAAAGCTAGAGCAACCAAATTTTGTGTTCAGTCTCCTTTGTTATAACACTACTACAAGTGTATTTCAAAATTTCGGCCCGCTCCTTTCCGCCCACACAAAGGACGGAAATTTGTGGCATGCACAATTTTGATAGTAGAAGAAAACTAAAAACGCAGAATCATAGAGAATGACCATTTCCATCCGAGTGTTGAATCTGGATTATATCGGATTTTTAATATAGCCACAATGAAGAAAACCATTTCGAAAGTCATCGTTCCCTCTCGCTCTCTCTCACACGTGACTCTGTCTGCTTTGCCTATTTGTCCAAATGAGCGCCTAGATCTGAGAGACTAGAGCAACCAAACTTTCTATCCAAGCTCATCCAAGCTGATATCACTTCAATACAGGCGTATTTCAAAATTTTAATACGCCCCCTCCCGCCCCCACAAAAGACGAAAATCTGTGGAATCCACAATTTAAAAGATAAAGAAGAAAACCAAAAACGCAGAATCATGGAAAATAACCGTATCTACCAGATTGCCGAATCTAGATTAGTTCGAACTACTATTATAGTAGTCTCTACGCAACGCCTGCCAAGCGCTTACTCATTCCTTCTCTCTCTCGCACACACTTTGACGTCTCGTATGAGTAGTTATACATGTACATGTAGAAATGTAGAAGCTGATGTAAAAATCATATGTAAACAAATATGGAAACAGATAACTTTTAATAGGGTTCGAACTAATTTTTTTTAATTTTCCATATAATAAATCACAACGTTCCCTCTCATTTTTATATATTTATATGAAATTTGACAGTAATTTTTAGTTTCCGCGGCTTGTTTAAAAAAAAACTAAGAAATCATTTTGTTCGACTTTTCATGAGATTTCAAAGTCAACATTTTAATAAACTATACCGCAAAACTAAAGTTGAATAAGTTCTATACTTAAGTTCAATACAACCAGGAGATACTTAAACAATGTTAAACAAAACAATAGCTCTAAAAAAAAATTTAAAAAAAAAATTCTTTATAAAAACTACACCTTGAAAAAAAAAAAAATTCCTTAAATAATTGTAAATCCCCAAATCTATCAAAATGTATGTATGTAGTATGTATTTACAACTCTGCTCACAAGTGTTTAGACTTTCTTTCTTTCTTTTAAGGTCTAAACAGAGGGTCATGATAATACATGACATAAATGACAATTAGGACTCGGGAATGAGATACAACTTGCGAAAGATCATTGATAAACAGGTTAAATAACAAAATACCAAAATGGCTACCTTGAGGCACAAAAACATGTTAAGAGTGTGACGCCCAGCGCCATACGCAACAGCGCCGGCGAAACAATGAGACTCATAATCTAAATTTGTAGTATTATTGAAGTATTATTGAAGTATTATTGAAGTATGAAGTATTATTTATTGAAATAAAAACACATTCCAAGAACAAAGCCATCACATTCAAAGTACGCGCCAGCGCAAAGCCAGTGGGACCATCACCGGACCGTAAACGATCACACTACCCACGAGCCAGTATGACCGGAGCACGAGCGCCAACGGGCACACTATCAGCTGAGACCCAGAAGGCGTTACGATCCATGGGCACGCGCTAGTCCCAAAGTCGCGGACCAACAGCTGACTTTCGTGGATAATACGAGCATCGCCAGCTCGAATCGGGGCAGTTCAACTCGGAACAGCCTGAGATTAAAAAAGGTAGAGCTCTACTTTTTCATACATTTCCCCGCCCTAACCTCCTAAACCTCAGAGAGTGTTTACCTCTGGATCCTCACAACCTCAGAGAGTGTATACCTCTGATCTTCCTATCCTCAGAGAGTGCTTACATCTGTCCCAAAGCGTCTCCTCAGAGAGTGTTTACCTCTGCAACAATTCTTCTCGCCAGAGAGTATTTACCTCTGTCATAAATCTTTTCATCAGAGTGTGTTTACCTCTGGAACGATTCTTCTCACAGGGTGTGCCCTATCCTGGCAACCGTCGCCCACTCCGAGTACACCTCGGGAGTACCTCTCGGCCTTTCCCGCCGGGGCCGATGACAAACAACGACCAGCACGCAGCAAACAGCCACGTGCGGCCGAGTAGCCAAGCTAGAAGGAAGACCCCGAAGGAGGACCCCTACCGGAGACCTGGTACCACACATCTAAACTTCACTTTGTAAACTTAAGAATAAAAAAGAGACCCATTTTTGTATACTGCTTAAACCTACGCCTTCTTCTTGAACCCGAGAGCACGCATTATAGCTACCACACCCAGAAACCAAAAAATTTCTGTGAACCCCGGCGCGGTGAGCATACCCAGGCCGAAGCACGTCACAAGAGGTTAAAGAGAGTTAAAGAGTAAGAGGTAAAGCAGGCACGCAGGCAGCAGTCACAAAGGTGGAAAACTTAAGGAGGTTAGGAGAAAAATATTGTTTTACAAATACATGCTGTGATTATGAAAACAAGGGAACTACAAAATTGTTGCAGCTGTGAAGTAACAATTATTTCAAAGAGTTTAGAAGTAGCAGATTGATTTTTCATTTTTTTCATTACTTTTTTTCAATTTTCTACGAAGTCTCTTTATACCAAGAGTTGACTTTCGCAGCCATAGTAATGAATCTTCATGAACCCCAATTTAGAAAACTACAAAAAGTTTTCAATACCATCAAAATGATCAAGTTACTGTTGACCGAAAACAGTTTCCGATTGTAGCTGTATGTAACTTGCAGTATGGCCACCACTCCAATCGGACTTCATATCATTGCACCATTTATTCCTCGCCAAGGAGATGCACATCTTGCAATCCGCTAAGGTACTTTACACCCATTGTGATTGTTTACTCAATCCGTCTACCCTCACAATTTTCTTCCATAATATGGAAAAGTGCACTGCCATTTTACCGATGCCTTTTCTGATCAGTTAATGCTCAAGTCTTCTATTTTTTGCTCCGTTGAGGCTTCCGCTTACTCAAATTAATAATATTCCTGGCTATTCTACTGCAGTGCGGTTAGATTGCCCATTTGTAGCCAGCGGAGCTAGACCTAAAAGAGGCATTAGAATATTTGTTAGGTACGAACTTTTAAATCATTGAGTATCCCAGTATGCTTTTTTTAAGTACAATCTGTAGGTCCGTTGCCGTTCAAAGCAGAATTTAATGACTTATTTCAAAGAAATTTGCTTTTAAATAGAAATTTCTTAGAGTTCGAGATTTTAATTAATGCCTTAATAAACTTTCAAGCTGCTGTAAGGAAATGTATGAATTTCTTTCAGAAAGGAATTTTAGGTTATTATATGGTTTGGACT
Organism: Drosophila algonquin; assembly: GCA_035041765.1. Classification (NCBI taxonomy): domain Eukaryota; kingdom Metazoa; phylum Arthropoda; class Insecta; order Diptera; family Drosophilidae; genus Drosophila; species Drosophila algonquin. The sequence goes on along the minus strand of JAWNKY010000582.1, from coordinate 59,062 downwards.
CGTCAATAACCAATTGCGATACGCATATTGACTGGGCGTTTTCAAACATTTCCGAAAGCAGGGCCACAGCGCGCACCTTTGAGACTATCTATAGTTGGCGTGTGAAAGAGTAGGAATGACTAATTTGTTCCTTCTGGCTATAGTAATGATCCGACATATTCGAAATTTAGTAATTTGGTAGATATGGTAAATTTATATTATTTTGTGTGGTCGGTTTTTTCGTATTTTTAAAACTGTGGATGTCACATATTTTCGTTGTGTTTGTGGTGGCGGAAAGGGACTTGGCAACATTTTTAAACAAACTTGAGTCAGTGCAATACCAATACTTTTGCATTGGTTACAGATCAAATAATGTACAACAAACACCACTTGCTTATTTTTGTTGTGAATACCAAATTGGGCTTTACATTTTGCAGCATTGTCGTACATGTGAATTACACATTTCGGTCCTCATCTGCATAACCATTACACCGTATACTTCTCACGAGTATATACATATCACCACTAGAGGCAGAACCCTCTACTATTTTTGTACCATTCTTTTTTTTACATTATTTTCTGCCATTAAGGACCAACACTATAACTTTATTTAGATTCTAATATTCACGTATTTTTAAGTCTACCCTCCAAATAAATGTAAATGCGGCAAAATGATTTACTCAAGTCCCGGCTTCAAAACTGTACACAGGCATCAAAACTCTTCCCGAATGCCAGCTTCGGAACAACGCGCAAGTGTCCAACCCAAAAAAATAAAAAAATTATCTACGCGGTCGACGAATCGACCAGCCGCGTTGAGTGTATCTTTAATCCCCGATCATCGGAGTCCACGGCTATATAAGCTTTCCGGGCAATAGTCCATATACTGTATTTTTCTATCACGAGTAGTAGTAGTTCTTTCAAGTAGGTTCATCTAAATCATGTTGTGCAGCTAAAGACACAGAGTAGGTATATATTACGAATAAAGATCAAACTTGAGTAATAAATATTACTATATATTATTAAAAATTGTGTAATTATTCATTTGTGTTACCCATCATACCTAAACCTCCTCCTCCCCTAAGTTGTAGTTTGGCGAACGTACGCTGTGACGCATTGCTTCGTATCCTTCCTGTAATTTAATAAGCCTTTGCGACGACGCATTGCTCTATATCCCTCGCGTAGTGTAGTCGGTTTTGCGACGACAAATTATCACTTCATTGACTCGTAGCTTATCGAACCTTTGCGACGATGCATTGCTCCATAGCTCCCCGTAAAGAAGCTTAATTTAAGCTAACCGCTCGGACAACACCTGTCCTAATCCTCTCAAAGACAGCGACAAAACCCCGTCACACCAACCTTCAACCCCTACGATTTCGGTAACCACGGCGACCAGCCACGGCCACGGGTTTGTTCAACCGCTTCTTAAAGTCTTCTTATCAACTACAAATTTCTTGTAGAGAATCCTGGGCAGGCAGAGCTTACCACAGCCTCAAATAGGTTCCTTTAAAGTGGCACCCGAGCAGGGACATTAGGGAGATATTATTCAAGAAGCAATTAGCAGGCTGAAAATCTACAGCCACAGTCCACTTGCTTAAAGTATAGTCGGAGAAAAGTACGCTTATCAGCCAGACACACACCAACATACGCCTACGCCCCCAAAAACCCGCACCACTTGCCGAAAAATTACACATGCAGATGTCTCACACACACGCACACAAATATCGCGATCGGGACTACAGCGAAAATAAATACAGTGCCGGTTTGAACAGTTATCGTAGTACAGCTACATTGCCAATCTCTACAAACAGCCCGATCCAAGTACAGTGCCAGTCCGAAAAATTGTTACGGTACAAATACAGCGCCAGTACAGAAAATCATTCGTGTGCAAATACAGTGTGAGGATAAGAACGATTAACCCACGAGTTCGGGTTCGACAAAGAGGTCATCGTCCACGACCTGAGGAGGAACTTGGCTACCTTCATCGAAGGTAAACTCGAACCCTCTGTTTGGACTCGACTAGCGAAACTCTAACGACAGTATTCCAAATCTACGTGGCGCCACAAAACTCCAAAGCCTTGTCTAAAAAAAAGAAACTCGCGGACCGCAAACTTGGTCTGCAAGTACCCCCGACCATAATAGGCAAAAGCAACGTGCCCGAGGTAGTCCTGACGTCCGAGGACAATATCCAAATGCCCAGGTCATCTCAGTCCAGCCTAGTGTCTATAAGGAGGACCTTTCCTCCGACTGATACAATACAAGGACACATCGAGACTGGAGCTCACTAGAATACTTTGTCCCTTCGCACCTCCCAGATGTCTGACAGAATCCGACACTGGGGCATCCCAAACAACGGCCGCGAAGACCCGCTAGCATTCGTCTAATTACTCGAAGAACACGTTCTCTCATATGGTGTCGTTGACACCCATCTCTCTCGAGCCAATATCGAACTATTCACCGACAAAACTAGTCGTTGGTTCGCCCATTTTCGGCGAGAGTTCTTAAGTTTGTTCTTGCCGACCCGGTATTTTGAACAATTGGAAGATGAGATCCGGCACGAAAACAATCGGTGGGCGAGTTATTCAAGGACTTCGTCATCGAGATCCGTCTACTCATGAACCACGCCGGGTATGTATTTGGATATTTAGGAGCAAAATGAGACAGGAAGCTGGCACCTATCCGTAACCAATTCTCCTCGGAGGATACCCAGACGAGGCCGATCCGATCCAACCACCAAGCAACAGAAGTCGAAACAGATTCGGAATCCGTTTCGTCAAGCGCCCGGAATAGAACTGAATCCGCTAGTAAGCTTTTCCCGGTCTAGACTAGTACATCTATTGGACAGCTATCTAACAAAATGATCCAGCATCGCCAACGCACACATGCATGTCGTCGGTGTGGTGAACCGGAAATCAACTATTTTGGTTGAAAGCTTCCAAAATAGTTCCATCTTATTCTGTTGGGAATGTGGAAAACATAACGTTAGAACCATCCAATGCTGTAGACGAGAAGGCTTGGGAACACTCGACTTAGACAGATTCAGCCGGGAACGACTCCTTCACTTCGAAGGAGATCAGCAAAAATACCAGCGGGTAACATTTAAGAGACAACCGAACAATAGGACACGAACACTTTTGAACTGGCGATTCAAATAGAATCGGAATTATTTCGAGACGCAGACCCGAGCTATCCAGCCATCATGGCTGACATCACACCTATCATTGACAATGTTACTGAATATCGTACTAGACCAGACCCCTCCAGTCCGTTCGACATGACTATCCTTTCAGAATACCCCGATCAAACCTCCGACACCAAAATGGATAACCCATAAGAAGATGAGCCAGCAACCGACGTACAATCGTGGCCCCCTGATATAGCATATCATATGCGTGAGTTCCTGGTCGAAGAACTGCTGAAATTCGCGAATCTCCGAGGGACCACATATGTAACAGAACACACTATTGTCATTAGAGATATTCAGCTAATTAAACAACAATAATACCTTATAATCTAGCCATGATGCGAATTATAGACAAGCAAGTCGATGAATATTTAGCGGAAGGTCTCATCAAACCGCCTCGTTCACAAAAAGAACGGGCAATAGCTCATGTGTGTAGACTTTCACCAACTGAACGAACTCTCTATTCCTGACGCCCACCCTTCACCTAAAATAAACTATATCCTGGAACGCCTCAAGAACGCATACGTTTATCACGACTAGACTAGACTTTAAAAATGGGTATTGGCAAGTACCCATGACCAACGATAGCAGGCAGGCAACGGCATTCACTTTGAAGAGAACACTACCAGTAAATAGTATTGCCCTTTGGTTAACATTAGGCATCAGTAACATTTCAACGAACCCTCGACACAGTCATCAACGCAGACAAGCAATCTTTATCGTCGGTAAGGACTACGAGAAACTCGTATGCAGAAACTCTATTTCAATAGATTTTAAAATATTTTTTTTTCGACTTTTCCTGAGTTCTCAAAATCAAAATTTCGGGGGAAAAAACCGAAAAAAATTATGAAATTTGAATTTGAAAACTTAATATCTTCCAGACGTTAAGCTGCAGCTACAAAGTGTCTGGGTCGGACTTACAGCTGCATTTGTCAGCTTTTTTCAAAACTGCAAAGTTAAATAGAACCAGTTATAGGAAACTTCAGTTATGTTAAAAAATTCTTTAAAAAATGTTAAGTCTCCATATCTATCAGAAAAAGTAGGTGACAGCGGAAATGCCGTGTTGACTGGTGCAACCTGAAAGAACTTCTAACGCTCAATTGTGCTCAATTGCCCGGAATCCGATGCCAAGATTTCCCTACAGACCGACGAGAGCAATCTCGAAATAGGCACCGTCCTTGCACAAGAGATCGAGGGGAAGGAACGACTTATCGCCTACGTTAGTTGGCGCCTTGATTAGGCCCAAGAGAAATATTCTGCCACAGATAAAGAATGCATAGCCGTAATATGGGCAATTAATTAATTAAACTTCGCTGTTACCTTGAAAACTACTGATTCCATGTCATCACTGATCATTTCGCGTTAAAGTGATTGAACACCCTAGAAAGAATATTGCAGAGGTACTTTACCGAGACGTGAAACGATATGTCCGAGGATATTAATGATATATCGATATGTCGTTGCAGAGGGTCGTGCTCTAATTCGCTCTTAATTAAATAATTGTTTAAAAAATGTCAATCTGCTGTTAAAGGAAAGTGACTGTGTTTTTTACTTATTTCTGGTGTTTCTAACCGATCGTGCAACCTGTTCGATATAAGTGCATACGCATCAATCTTATTTTTTTTTAATTTATTTATTGTCAATTTTCAATTCCTATCGTGCATTCCTATCTTCTCTGCACATTCTTAATCGCAGCCCTTTTGTTGTTGCCAACTCTAGTGCGGTGCGCTTGCTCTCTCTGAACCGCTCTCTGTTTTTATCTACCCTCAGCTTATCTGTTTTCATTCCAGCACACACGCTCTTCATTAGCCGCCGCTCTATGCTTGTCTCTCTGTACTTTTATCGTCTCTCTGTGTCTCTCCGTTCACTTGCTGTTATTGTGACTGTTTTGTTTGTGCTTGCGCGCGCAATTGTGTAACACAAGCTCTCTGCCCCACACCGACTTATATTTTACCTTTCTTTTTTCTTTTTTTCATATATATTGTTTTTAATATTAAACAATGCACTCCTGTTGTGCTAAACGCTGTGACGGTCACCGTTCTGCTTTGGACTCGCTGCGGTCTCAACTGGACCTGTTGAGAACCTTTATGAGACAGACTCATAACGAATTCGCTGTCGTCCACTCGGAATTCCGGAAATTACAGGATAAATGTATCTTAATGGAAACACATTTAAAAAATCTTAAATTATAAATGAGTCTCCAAAGAAAAGAAAGGTTACTCCTAGTCTGCCCAGTGTTCATAATTCTAATTCTCTTGCAGTTAACGACATACACGCTCCTCTTATCAGTTCGCCAGCATTGATCGACTTTAGCGCTAAGGATGTAAATGTAAATGTAATGTAAATGTAAATGCATCTACATCGAAAAAGACGGCTGGCTCTTCACCTGCTGGCTGTTCACCTGTGCCCGTGTCTGCCAAGGATGTCCAACTGGACAGTAATGATCATCCTGTGCCTGTGTTTGCCCAGGTTGTCCAACCGGACATTAATGATCATCCAGTTGTCGGTATCACTGTGCCTGTGCCCAACACAGTCAGCATGGAAGTTGAAGTAGTTCCTTCTACACCGGCTCGCACTGGCCCCTCAGCCAGCGCTATCCCATCCGGACCTGCTCCTCGGGTAGAACCCGCCTCTGCCTAAACCATGTGACCCCTCTTGACCGATCTACTCTATTCGCTATCGCTTTCCTAAAATCTATCTTTGTCTCGCGTCTTATGGAATCGGCTACGGATGTAATGGTTCGAGATTATAAAGTTAACATCAATAGCTCTTCTGGCATCGTAGTAACTAAATTTACCTTCAAGGAAAAACGTAGTATTTCCTCCTTTAAAATTCTTGGCTCTTTCTGGCCCGAACACACTATCTGTCACATCTTCAATAGCCGATCTCGATCTTCGCAATCCGCACCTCGTGTAGGAATCCTTCCAACACCATCGACTGACTTACGATCTATGTCAAAAATCTGAATTCTTCCCTACCTTTAAAGATCACTTATCAGAATGTACGTGGCCTGTGCAGTAAGCTCACCAAATCACATGCTGATAGTGCAACTTTTGATTCCGATATTATCTCCTTCTCTGAAACATGGCTCCAATCCTCAATCTTGGATTCCGAGATTTTTGTAGACAATTATAACATAAATGGATCTGATCGACCATCTCGAGGTGGCGGCGTCCTAATTGCTGTTCGTTCCCACTTAACTTCCCAACTCTTTTCCATCGATGAGCTCAACATTATTAAAATAATCGTAGTTAAAATTCGTCTGTGTTCTTCTAGTTTATTCATATCATGCTCTTACATCCCACCGTCCTCTGAATTTACAACTTATATGCTTCACACTGCCCATCTTCAGTTCGTTTCGTCTCAACTTAGTGATTCTGATCGTCTTATTGTCCTTGGTGACTTTAATCTCCAAAATATCACTTGGTCTCCATTCTATGATTCTAACTTAATGTTCCCATCTATGCAGCATGACTTCGTTGATTCGCTGTCCGATACATCGTTGGGTCAGGTAAATGGCATACGTAATAACATGTGTAGGACCCTTGATCTCGTCTTTACTACCGATGCTTCGGGCACCTTGGTAAGTCGAGGATCACCTCTATCATTCCCTGAAGACCAATACCATCCCACACTTTCGATTGATTTCCTGTTGCCTTCTTCAGGCCCTAAAAAGTCGCTTATTAATTCGAATATCTATTGATTTAAGAAGGCTGATTTTCTCTCCTTGAATACTGCCCTATCTCAGATGGATTGGTCATTCCTTGACGATTTCCAGGAAATTGAGTCTGCCACGAATGCATTCCATAGTTCTATTTTTTCCATCTTTCCCATGCATGTTCCTTTAGTCACCCCCTCCAGAAATCTTTCTGGTCCTATCTGGCTCACCCCGAGATTAATAAATCTGAAGAATTTAAAATCCCATATGTGCAAGTTCAAAAAATCTGGTTTGCAATCAGACTTTACAAAGTACTCAATTGCAAAATCGAGATTTTTCTTATTTAATACATTGTGCTACAATAGATACTTGACCAAATGCAAGCTTAACTTTAAACGTGACCTTAAACAATTCTTCAGGTTTGTTAATTCTAAACGTAAATCTTCCCAATTTCCTTCTTCTCTACACTTAAATGGTAGTTATGCTGATAAGGATTGTAATATTGCTGATCTGTTCGCTTCCTTTTTCAACGTTGCTACTCTGTCCCTTCTATTAACCTTCCCTCTATCCTAGCCTCATCGAACGACTTTAGTAGCAGTTACTCATATCCTATCCCTTTAAATAGTTCTGGCTGTATCTGTCCTCCTTTCATCGACTATGATGGTCGCATAACCAATTTAATTTAAGCAACCAAAATTGTGCAAGTTTTCGTTCTCCACTGGGCCAGACTCTGTTCTGAGCGCTGTTCTTAAACTTTGTGCAGAATCTCTTTGTGGTGCCTCTTCTAAAACTTTTCAACTTGTCTCTCGAGACCGGTGACTTTCCCACCGTATGGAAAGAATCCTATAGAATCCTTCCCTTTCATATAAAGGGATCTAAATCTAATGTCCCTAATAACCGCTGTATTTCCAGCCTATCTGCAATACATAAACTCTTGGAAAAAATCATCTCTTCTCAGCTGCAACATTTTTGTAGTTCTGTATTCTCTGAATCACAGCATGGATTCGTTAAACGTCGCTCAGTTTCTACTAATCTCCTTGAATTTTCCACCTTTGTAACTTCGGAGTTTGCTAAACAGTGTCAAACTGATGTCGTTTATACTGACTTTAGTAAAGCCTTCGACTCCGTCAATCACAATCTACTTATTCATAAACTGTCTCTTCTAGGGTTTCCTACTAAGCTTCTTTACTGGACTAATTCTTACATTTGTAACCGTTCTCAACGTGTCTGCTTTAACTCCTCTCTCTCTAAACCTGTTATAGTCTCATCAGAGGTTCCTCAAGGTAGCCAGCTGGGTCCCTCGCTATTTAACCTATTTATTAACGATCTTTCTCAAATGTTATCTCATTCCCGTGTCCTAATGTATGCTGATGACGTAAAGCTATGTTTTTCCTACAGTGAGCCCTTGTCACCACTATCTTTGTAATCAGATCTTGATGCACTTAACAACTGGTGCTTAATCAATATTCTACCTCTTAACATTTCTAAATGCAATATTATGACTTTTCATGGCAATAAGCCATACCTTTTCAATTACTCTATCAATAACGTTATCCTTCAACGCCTCTTCAAAGTTAACGACTTAGGCATTACCTTTGTATCTAATCTATGTTTCAACTCTCATATCTCTACTATCTCTAACAAAGCCAAAGGAGTCATTGGATTTGTCAAAAGATGGTCTAAGGAATTCACAGACCCGTATACTACAAAACTTCTGTATGTTTCTGTGGTAAGGCCTGTCTTGGAATATGGTTCTTGTGTCTGGTCTCCTCACTACCAAAAATTTCAGGATATGCTCGAATCAGTACAAAAACAGTTCGTCATCTTTGCTATCCGCGGACTCAATTGGGACCCTTCGATCCATCTCCCTTCATATGAAAGTAGGTTGCGCTTAATTACCCTTCACTCTCTTAAATCCCGTAGAATCTGCCAAGGAGTTCTCTTTCTCCATAAGCTTCTCTCTGGTGAGGTCGAATCGACTGCCCTCACCAGCCTTATTAGTATTTCTGTTCCTTTCCGCCCGACTAGGCATTACTTTCCTCTTCATCTCAAACTCAGTCTTTCTAACTTCTCTGATTATGAATCTTTCTTATGAATCTTTCTTTGCCGAAACTATAACCAACTTTTCCATCTGTTTTCCTTTGATACTAGTTCTAATAGGGTCACAATTATCTTAATCAATAACTTAATTTAATTTAAATATGTAGCTCTAATTGGGAATTGTTCGGCTACCGGCTTTTCTCTAACCTAAATTTGGCTGTTGGTGGGACCTTATCGGCTACTGAGCCGATAATCAGCCCGACCGGGTCTGAGTATTTGCCTTGGCCCTTTCGCTTAATTAGTTGACATGTAATTTTACCCTTACAGTTTAACTGTACATTGTTAAACTTTAAACAACAATAAACAATAAACAATATGTCTCAGCTGCCAGAAGTTCAAAAGCATATAACAGAGACAAGCTGGCAAAATGCTCACCCGCGAAATCAACGAGCCATTCGCAATACTGTGTGCCGATTTCATTGGACCCCTACCGCGCTCTCAATGAGGTACCCTTGCTAGTATTCTTCGATATCTTTTCAATATGGGTCGAGATAGTTCCATTAAAGAAGGCCACCGCAATCAAACTCAAACGAGCTTTTAATGAGCGAATCCCAGCCGTCTTGAAGTACCGGAGTTTTTTGTGTGCGAGAACGGCCCTCAATTTACCAGCCGATCCTTCGAAGCTATTCGTTATTTCTCAAATAAGCCGAGGTAGAGATAAAACATACCCCGCCCTACTGTCCCCAAGAAAGCCCTTCAGAGAGAGCCAATAGGACTATCAAAACCATGATATCCCAGTTCATCGACGAATAACAAAGCACCTGGAACGAGCTACTATCCAAGATGTCACTGACCATCAATTCCAGCATTTCTGATACGACTGGATTAGGCCTTCCTACTATACGGTAGACAACCTCGCTTGCCTGGCGCTTTGTACGACGAGGTCACCCCCAGAACTGGAAGAAACACACAACCAGCATACTCCAAAGCAAAGCGACTGAAAACGAGAGGAAACGTTGTGAGCCGCGGCAAAGGCCACGGCTCTACTTTATACCCGGTACTCAGTCAGAATATATGTGATCTTACGATTTATATAATTTATTATATGTCCGCAAAAGGGACGAATTAAATTTTGGACCAAATGGAAAACTTCAAAAAATTAGGTCAAACCCTATGCAAGATTTTTATATATTAAAAGTTATCCGTTTCCATTTTTGTTTACATATATTTTTTGCATCAGCTTCTACATTTCTACATGTACATGTAGAACTACTCATACGAGACGTGGAATTGTGTGCGAGAGAGATAGAGGGAATGAGTAAGCGCTTGGCAGGCGTTGAGTAGCGACTGAAATTAAATTTGTTCCTTATGGCTATAGTAGTTCGACCTGATCTAGATCTGGTAGACACGGTCATTTCTTATGACTCTGCGTTTTTGGTTTTCTTTTATCTGGATCTGTGGATTCCACAGATTTTTGTTCTTTGTGGGGGCGGAAAGGGGCGTGTCAAAATTTTGAAATACACTTGTATTGAACTGATATCACAGGAGCTTGGATAGAAAGTTGGTTTGTTCTAGCTCTTATAGTCTCTGAAATCTAGGACGATCATTTGGACGAATAGGCAAAGCAGACAGGGTCGCGTGTGAGAGAGAGTGAGAGGGAACGATGGCTTTCGAAATGGTTTTCTTCATTGTGGCTATATTAATAATCCGATCTGATCCAGATTCAACACACTGATAGAAATGGTCATTTTCTACGATTCTGCGTTCTCAGTGCGTTCTTATGCTATCAAAATTGTGCATGCCACAAATTTTTTTTATTTCTATTTAGTATATAACGTAAACCAAATAATTTTTATTTAATTTTTTTTTTTTATATTTATACAATTTTACTTAAAATAATTTTTATTGACTACTAAAATAAATAAAAAAAATTTAAAAAAAAAGGAATCAAAATCAGATCGGATAGGATCCAAATCAAAGCAGACTTCAAATTTAGGCAAACAATGAAACTTTAAAACTTAAAAAAAAACGAAAACAAAGATCAATGGCATTTTATTGTTTTTAAATAAGAAAAAACCAAATACCAACAAATGCCAATAATAATTTTAGCCTAGACAAGTTTAGACATTTTTAGATAAATTCTACGGAAGGATACTAAATACTGCAAGTCAACAAAATATTTATTGCTATGTTTTACAGTGCCTTTTCCAGAAAAAACACATAATAAGCATTCAAAATAATATTTCTGTTTTAACTTAATAGTCAGCTCTTTCGCTGACTATTTTGATCGAACATTTTCGGCGAAACAGTCTTTTTGTATGTATGCGACCGTCTGTGTTTTCCTATATAACATTTATGCACATGAATTGATAAGGCCTCTTCTTTTCTATTTTTCGCACACAGCACGATACAATATTCAAAAATTCTTTTTGAAGTCACTTTTTCAATCTTATTGAGAGACTGGTTCATTTCTTCGGTTGAGCCAAGTTGCAGACGTTTGCAGCCGTTAAAAACTGCAAAGATAAATAGAACCAGTTATAGGAAACTTCCGTTATGTGAAAAATAGAAGCAATACCTCTGAGAAAAAATATCAAATTTTTTAAAAATTCGTTAAAAAAACTAAAATCTATCAGAAAACGTTTTTTTAGGCGACAGCGGAAATGTTGTGTTGACTAGTGTAATGATTCGACGTGATCCAGATTCAGCAATCTGGTAGACACGGTAATTTCCTATGATTTTGCTTTTTGGTTTTTTGTATCTAAAAAATTGTGGATTCTACAGATTTTTGTTTTTTGGGGAGGCAGAAGAGGGCGTGGCAAAATTTTGAAATACAAATTTTTTAGGATACGACAAAACCAAAAACGCAGAATTATGGAAAATTACCGTATCTACCAGATTGCCGAATCTGGACCAGTTCGGACCCGAATTATGTCCAGAAGGAAAACGTTAAATTTCTGTGGCTACGCAACGCCTTTCAAGCACTTACTCGTTCCCTCTCTTTCTCTCGCACACACTTCCATGAACCGTATATGTGTAAAGAAGAATATGTACATGTGAAATTTAGAGTAGACAGATGTACAAAACAAACATGTAATGTATGTATGTATGTATATATGTACATACATATGTATATGTAAACAAACATGGAAACAAATGACATTTAATATATAAAAAATTTTAATTCGATATTTTTTTAGCAAAAATTTAATTTTTCCCTTGTGCGAACATATAATATATTACAAAAATCGCACACATATATACTGACTGAGTACCACGTATAAAGTAGAGCCGCGGCCACTGCCGCGACTTACATAGTTCCCCCTCGTTTTTGGTTTAATTTTATTGAAGAATTTTTTTTATCTGATATTTTTTTCATGTTTTTTTTTTAGAGGTAGTACTTTTATTTGTCAGATAACTTAAGTTTCTTCTATATAGTTATATGTATTGAATTTTGCAGTTCAAAAAAGCTGATAAACAGCTATATTTATATCGCAGCCAAACATTTTTAGTTTCAACTTATTGTCTGGAAGATATAAGGCTTTCAAATTTAAATTTGTTAACTCTTTTGCGATAGTTATATTTAGATTGAAATTTGTACTTTAAAAACTACGGAAAAGTCGTGCCTGAATTTTTGATTTTAGATAAGCATATTAATTAGTCTTCGCACAGTGGGGCCTTTCCTCATTTTATATTTCAAAATTCACAACTTCTAAACTAATAAAGCGATTTCCAATTTTAAAACCAATTAATAGAAAACTTCTCAAGCTTTAAAATGAATGTTCGTCAAGAGTGCCAGGTATACGTGGTGTCAAAGTAAAGAAATACTTTCGAGCATATTTTACCTGTATAATTCAAATTAAAAACAATTGTTTTTAATCATAACATACATAATACATACAAATTGAAATTCTTATTTTTAGGTGATTTTTTAAGGTTAATTTATAGTGTTTACTTTTGATGGCTGATTTTCAACAATATAATTAAGGTAACTAAGGTAAGGTTACAACATTAAGTTAATTAAGGCTAATATCTAATAAACTTAACATTTCGGAACTATAGTTGCTATCTTCCAAAATCTTTACGTGATCGCAGCGATGCAAGAAGTGGATCCGATGAGGTTGCCAGCATGTTAAAAAGGTCTTCATTTTGTCGAACCCGAGAAATTTTGCTCGTATTAGTGTATCTGAACCTTTTGAAGTCTTTGCTTTTACATTTCTGTGCTTCTTCGGACAGCTTTCCAATTGGTAAGCATGGATACTCTATTAAATCCTTTCCATGAGCCAAAATTCTATGTATCGTGGGGGTACGTTTTTTCTGAGTATACAATTCAATCAAAAGTTAAGCTGTTTTCGATGCGTTTTCGGCAAATTTTGCACCATTTATCATTTCTTTGCAGTTTATAACATTTAGGATAACAGTCAACCTTTTAATGATCTCATAATTAACACCTGTTGTCAAAGATGTAATTTTATCATTTTCAAAAATTCTCCTCTAAGTATTTCCATCATTCGTATTTCGGTATCCGTGCTTTGGGTAGTCAACTTTTAATCCTAGCTTCCGAAAGAATTCAGCTTGTATAACTTCCTTTCTACTCTGTATATCCTCACGAGGTGTAGTATCCGTTTTTGTTTCTACTGGCCTAGGAAGTGTGTAGGCTAGCTTCAGAATAATTTCCATACACTTTATTCTGCAATGCAACGGAGAAACACCTTATTGATAGCAGATCTAGATCTGGTAGACACGGTCATTTCTTATGACTCTGCGTTTTTGGTTTTCTTTTATCTGGATCTGTGGATTCCACAGATTTTTGTTCTTTGTGGGGGCGGAAAGGGGCGTGTCAAAATTTTGAAATACACTTGTATTGAACTGATATCACAGGAGCTTGGATAGAAAGTTTGTTTGTTCTAGCTCTTATAGTCTCTGAAATCTAGGACGATCATTTGGACGAATAGGCAAAGCAGACAGGGTCGCGTGTGAGAGAGAGTGAGAGGGAACGATGGCTTTCGAAATGGTTTTCTTCATTGTGGCTATATTAATAATCCGATCTGATCCAGATTCAACACACTGATAGAAATGGTCATTTTCTACGATTCTGCGTTCTCAGTGCGTTCTTATGCTATCAAAATTGTGCATGCCACAAATTATCGTTCTTTGTGTGGGCGGAAAGGGGCGGGGCGAAATTTTGAAATAGACTCGTAGTTGTGTGATAACACAGGAGACTGGATACAAAATTTGGTGGCTCCAGCTTTTATAGTCTCTGAGATCTAGGCACAAATGAAGACGGACGGACGGACGGACAGACGGACGGACAGACAGACATGGCTATATCGACTCGGCTATTGATGCTGATCAAGAATATATATACTTTAAGGGGTCGGAAACGCTTCCTTCTGGGCGTTACACACATCCGCCCGACGATCAGATCTTTAGTCTTTAGACGACACCGTTTGAACCAACCTTCGTATGCCGAATTTTGCCGATATATATTGTTGCCGATAACTGCAGAATTCGGCATACAAACAATTGGTTAAACGGCTGCAACTAAATGCATCGATTCTTACAAACGATATCTTAAACGACGCACAGTGGGGCCTCTGCCCAAAGAGCGTTTCAAAAATCATTTTTCATGAACGCGTAAAATATATAATCGATAGAGAATACTTAAAGATTATGGATCTAAAAGATTTTTGAAATCGGTTAATAATTATGGGTGCAAGAGCTCCTCAAAGTTGAGAAATTATTCGTAAGGTCGAATAAATGACAATTTTTAAGAAAATTCACCACTTTTAAAATGAATATTGGGCGATGTAAACAACCGATCTTCAAAATTTTTACTTAATCTGTAAAGTATGTTCAATCTTAGTGTTTGGTTTTATCAATTTTAAATAGAACTAAAATACTTATTAAATTAGAAACGTTAAAAAAATACAATCATTTTTGTATTTTTTGAACTCTCCTGGAAAAGAACTCGGAAATATATCATGGTGTCGACGCGGGGCCACGTGATAGCTATAATATAATATATACCTTTCATATTTATAAGGTCTATATTGCCGAAACTCTGCATTTAAATTAGCCAACTGAAACCTACTGTTTTTCAAACCAAGAGTGGAAAAACATTCACGGTTAAGCTTAATTTCTTCCTGACTATGATTGATGGAAAAGTCTAAATGAGATTACAAATAACTCCTCAACTTTGAGTCGTCCCATTTGTAAAAAAAACTCAAAAATACTTTTACAGCTTAAACGACTCAACGGGTGAGGAGAACTGCTAAAACACCATATTGGTTTCTCCGTTGCATTGCAGAATAAAGTGTATGGAAATTATTCTGAAGCTAGCCTACACACTTCCTAGGCCAGTAGAAACAAAAACGGATACTACACCTCGTGAGGATATACAGAGTAGAAAGGAAGTTATACAAGCTGAATTCTTTCGGAAGCTAGGATTAAAAGTTGACTACCCAAAGCACGGATACCGAAATACGAATGATGGAAATACTTAGAGGAGAATTTTTGAAAATGATAAAATTACATCTTTGACAACAGGTGTTAATTATGAGATCATTAAAAGGATGACTGTTATCCTAAATGTTATAAACTGCAAAGAAATGATAAATGGTGCAAAATTTGCCGAAAACGCATCGAAAACAGCTTAACTTTTGATTGAATTGTATACTCAGAAAAAACGTACCCCCACGATACATAGAATTTTGGCTCATGGAAAGGATTTAATAGAGTATCCATGCTTACCAATTGGAAAGCTGTCCGAAGAAGCACAGAAATGTAAAAGCAAAGACTTCAAAAGGTTCAGATACACTAATACGAGCAAAATTTCTCGGGTTCGACAAAATGAAGACCTTTTTAACATGCTGGCAACCTCATCGGATCCACTTCTTGCATCGCTGCGATCACGTAAAGATTTTGGAAGATAGCAACTATAGTTCCGAAATGTTAAGTTTATTAGATATTAGCCTTAATTAACTTAATGTTGTAACCTTACCTTAGTTACCTTAATTATATTGTTGAAAATCAGCCATCAAAAGTAAACACTATAAATTAACCTTAAAAAATCACCTAAAAATAAGAATTTCAATTTGTATGTATTATGTATGTTATGATTAAAAACAATTGTTTTTAATTTGAATTATACAGGTAAAATATGCTCGAAAGTATTTCTTTACTTTGACACCACGTATACCTGGCACTCTTGACGAACATTCATTTTAAAGCTTGAGAAGTTTTCTATTAATTGGTTTTAAAATTGGAAATCGCTTTATTAGTTTAGAAGTTGTGAATTTTGAAATATAAAATGAGGAAAGGCCCCACTGTGCGAAGACTAATTAATATGCTTATCTAAAATCAAAAATTCAGGCACGACTTTTCCGTAGTTTTTAAAGTACAAATTTCAATCTAAATATAACTATCGCAAAAGAGTTAACAAATTTAAATTTGAAAGCCTTATATCTTCCAGACAATAAGTTGAAACTAAAAATGTTTGGCTGCGATATAAATATAGCTGTTTATCAGCTTTTTTGAACTGCAAAATTCAATACATATAACTATATAGAAGAAACTTAAGTTATCTGACAAATAAAAGTACTACCTCTAAAAAAAAAACATGAAAAAAATATTAGATAAAAAAAATTCTTCAATAAAATTAAACCAAAAACGAGGGGGAACTATGTAAGTCGCGGCAGTGGCCGCGGCTCTACTTTATACGTGGTACTCAGTCAGTATATATGTGTGCGATTTTTGTAATATATTATATGTTCGCACAAGGGAAAAAATTAAATTTTTGCTAAAAAAAATATCGATTTAAAATTTTTTATATATTAAATGTCATTTTTTCCATGTTTGTTTACATATACATATGTATGTACATATATACATACATACATACATTACATGTTTGTTTTGTACATCTGTCTACTCTAAATTTCACATGTACATATTCTTCTTTACACATATACGGTTCATGGAAGTGTGTGCGAGAGAAAGAGAGGGAACGAGTAAGTGCTTGAAAGGCGTTGCGTAGCCACAGAAATTTAACGTTTTCCTTCTGGACATAATTCGGGTCCGAACTGGTCCAGATTCGGCAATCTGGTAGATACGGTAATTTTCCATAATTCTGCGTTTTTGGTTTTGTCGTATCCTATTTGTATTTCAAAATTTTGCCACGCCCTCTTCTGCCTCCCCAAAAAACAAAAATCTGTAGAATCCACAATTTTTTAGATACAAAAAACCAAAAGCAGAATCATAGGAAATTACCGTGTCTACCAGATTGCTGAATCTGGATCACGTCGAATCATTACACTAGTCAACACAACATTTCCGCTGTCGCCTAAAAAAACGTTTTCTGATAGATTTTAGTTTTTTTAACGAATTTTTAAAAAATTTGATATTTTTTCTCAGAGGTATTGCTTTTATTTTTCACATAACGGAAGTTTCCTATAACTGGTTCTATTTATCTTTGCAGTTTTTAACGGCTGCAAACGTCTGCAACTTGGCTCAACCGAAGAAATGAACCAGTCTCTCAATAAGATTGAAAAAGTGATTTCAAAAAGAATTTTTGAATATTGTATCGTGCTGTGTGCGAAAAATAGAAAAGAAGAGGCCTTATCAATTCATGTGCATAAATGTTATATAGGAAAACACAGACGGTCGCATACATACAAAAAGACTGTTTCGCCGAAAATGTTCGATCAAAATAGTCAGCGAAAGAGCTGACTATTAAGTTAAAACAGAAATATTATTTTGAATGCTTATTATGTGTTTTTTCTGGAAAAGGCACTGTAAAACATAGCAATAAATATTTTGTTGACTTACAGTATTTAGTATCCTTCCGTAGAATTTATCTAAAAATGTCTAAACTTGTCTAGGCTAAAATTATTATTGGCATTTGTTGGTATTTGGTTTTTTCTTATTTAAAAACAATAAAATGCCATTGTTCTTTGTTTTCGTTTTTTTTTAAGTTTTAAAGTTTCATTGTTTGCCTAAATTTGAAGTCTGCTTTGATTTGGATCCTATCCGATCTGATTTTGATTCCTTTTTTTTTAATTTTTTTTTATTTATTTTAGTAGTCAATAAAAATTATTTTAAGTAAAATTGTATAAATATAAAAAAAAAAAATTAAATAAAAATTATTTGGTTTACGTTATATACTAAATAGAAATAAAAAAAATTTGTGGCATGCACAATTTTGATAGCATAAGAACGCACTGAGAACGCAGAATCGTAGAAAATGACCATTTCTATCAGTGTGTTGAATCTGGATCAGATCGGATTATTAATATAGCCACAATGAAGAAAACCATTTCGAAAGCCATCGTTCCCTCTCACTCTCTCTCACACGCGACCCTGTCTGCTTTGCCTATTCGTCCAAATGATCGTCCTAGATTTCAGAGACTATAAGAGCTAGAACAAACCAACTTTCTATCCAAGCTCCTGTGATATCAGTTCAATACAAGTGTATTTCAAAATTTTGACACGCCCCTTTCCGCCCCCACAAAGAACAAAAATCTGTGGAATCCACAGATCCAGATAAAAGAAAACCAAAAACGCAGAGTCATAAGTAATGACCGTGTCTACCAGATCTAGATCAGGTCGAACTACTATAGCCATAAGGAACAAATTTAATTTCAGTGGCTACTCAACGCCTGCCAAGCGCTTACTCATTCCCTCTATCTCTCTCGCACACAATTCCACGTCTCAATTATGTAGCTAGAAGCAGATGTAAAAATCATATGTAAACCAAAATGTAAACAGATATAAAAATCGTTTTTACCGAAAAGTTCCAAGAACAGTATAAGGAAAACTATAAGATGTGGCCCAAAAGTATTGGCAAAGAGTGGGCTCCAAGCTGTATATGCAAAACGTGCAAATTGAATTTAACAGCATTTAATAAAGAGGAAAAGTAAGTTACCCTAAATCAGAAGCTATGAAGTGTACAAAAAATACTAAGCATTACTTTTTTTCTTGCACATTTTTTTTAGAAAACAATTTCGATTTGGAACTCCAATGCTATGGAGAAAACCAAAAAATCACAGCACTGAATGTTTCTTTGGATCCTGGAACTTCCTAAAAGTAAAGCTCAGATTCTTGGATCTATTTTAAAGGATGCCCGTTTATTGAAGGAAGATGTCAAAATAACTAATTTCCGGACGCGTCACTTGGTTCACGCACAGTTTTATATGACGAAGGATGACATGTGCGTTTGTCACGACATTTTCGGCCTCTTCAGGGAACTGGGTGAAGATTACGACCCAAACGATTGGAGGTTATTTGTTGACAGCAGTAAAGAAAGTTTCAAGGCTGTTTTGCTACACAATGGAAATCAAAAGCCGTCTATTCCCATCGCCCATGCTGTTAATATGAAAGAGTCCTATCAAACAATGACTAAATTGTTTGAAAATATTAAATATAAAGAACACCAGTGGAAGGTCGCGTGTGACTTAAAAGTTGTAGCCATGTTAACTGGATTGCAAGGCGGTTATACAAAATACTGTTGCTTCCTGTGCCTATGGGATAGCCGAGATAGAAAAGAGCATTACACAAGAAAGAACTGGGAAAAACGGAACGAAAATACTTTGGGACATCACAACGTACAAAATGCAGCTCTTGTGAAAGTCCAAGACATTATATTACCACCATTGCACATTAAGCTAGGACTGATAAAAAATTTTGTTAAAGCACTGGATTACGAAGGTGAATCGATGAATTACCTAAATTAAAATCGTTCAAGACCTACTTAAGAATTATGAACAAATTGGAGCCAACATGTCACTCAAAATCCATGTCCTGCACTCCCACTTAGACTTTTTTCCGCCAAACCTTGGGGATGTTAGTGATGAACACGGAGAGAGATTTCACCAACAATTAAAAGCTATGGAACGACGGTATCAAGGTGTTTGGAATGAGAATATGCTGGGCGACTATGTGTGGACTCTCATAAAAGAATCTGACTTAAATGACAAAAGAAGACAGACAAACCATTTTAAAAATAGTAACAAGCAATAACAATAAAAATATTTAAGTATCATAACACTTAAATAAATTCATTTTTCATTTCATTCATTCATTCAAATTATAACTTAGCCGTTTGATTTTATATTTTTATAAGCGATACCTTAAGCAACGCGTAATTAATGTGTCTATCTAAAACCAAAAATCAAGGCATTCATTTATTTTTTTTTCGATTTTTTCTGAAGTTTCAAAGTTATGATTTCGGGTAAAAAATACCGAAAAAAATGATGAAATTTCAATTTGGAAGCTTAATATCTGCCAGACGTTAAGTTTCTGCTACAAAGTGTCTGGGTTAAATTTATAGCTGCATTTATCAGCATTTTTTAACTGCAAAGTTCAATACAACCAGTTGTATGAAACGAGAGTTATGTGAAAAATAGAAGCACTACCTATGACAAAAAATACCAGATTTATTAAAAATTTAAAAAAAAAAACTACTCCATGAAAAAAAAACCATAATTCTTAAAGAAATTTTAAATCTCCCAATCTATTAGAAGAAGTCATTTTTGGAGACAGCGGAAAAAAAAAGTTGAAATTTGTCGAGTAGTGTAATTTGTAATTAAATCAGGATATGGAATTTTTTTTATTTAGTTATTGGTTGCTAAAGGGAAATAAATAAAAATGTCTATGTACTAAGTATTATTAAATAATGATATATAGAACTGTCCCACGCTTTGGTTGTGACTGAGGATAGATAAAATAAGAAACTGTCCGTCAAAACCAGACGTAATATAACTCAAAAGGGAAATAAGACAACCTCGCTTCATTGCGACTCATACATACAAACATATGTATGTGTGTATATGTTGGGATCGTATGAAAACGGGAACATAAAGAAGACACAGTGCGTTGTCAAAGCCCTGCAGTACGGGCCATCGCTTACAAATGTGCTCACACACCGATTTCAGCGTGAGCACCCCAGCTGACATAAGGGATGACGCGCGGAAAGATGAACTGCTCACTTTAACATTGCGATGTCCTAGGAGCATAGGGGATGACATGGTCATCGAGAAGTCCGAAAAAATAAGGCTTACTATAAGTGATGATTTTAGCCGAAAAATAAGGCATACAATAGGTGACGACTTTCTTCAAAAAAAATTACCAATTATCATTGTTATTTGTTGGTATTTGGTTTTTTCTTATTTAAAAACAATAAAATGTCATTGTTCTTTGTTTTCGTTGTTTTTTAAGTTTTAAAGTTTCATTGTTTGCCTAAATTTGAAGTCTGCTTTGATCTGGATCCGATCCGATCTGATTTTGATTCCTTTTATTTTAATTTTAATTTAATTTTTAATTTTTTTTATTTTAGTAATCAATAAAAATTATTTTACGTAAAATTGTATAAATAGAAAAAAAAAAAAACAAAATTTAAAAAAAAATGGTGTAAATAAAAATTATATGGTTTACGTTATATACCTACTAAATAGAAATAAAAAAAAAAAAAAAAAATCTTTTTACTTTTATCGCCCTTACACACACTACGCGGTAGCTTGAATGTTTTCATTTTGCTCAAAGATTTCGTGCGTGAGAAGCCTACACGTAGCCATTGGCATCGCTACTTATTCTCTCTCCGATTGGAGAAAAATTGTAGTTCCTTGCCTGGCTAGTAAGTCGGCAGCATCATTCCGCTGGATGTTCCTGTGTCCGGGGACCCATATTAGAAAGAGTTTTTACTGCTCTGCGGTCTCATTTAGAGGCCTACGAATGTCGTTGAGTTAGACGGTAATAAGCCTAGTGCTTTAATATCTGCTTGGCTATCCGAGAAAACGCACATTTATTGCCTGTCTAGGGATAGTTTGGAGACATTAGAAATTACATTTTTTATTGCATAAACCTGAAGCAGTGACTGATGTTTAGCTCGTCACAGTAGACGACTCTTCCCATATATTTGGACTGCATTCTCCAGATTTGCCCACCTCCCAGTCCTCCCGAAGCGGGAATGATCAGTATGAATACAGTAATCCGTCATTACTGGTGGTTGCAGGAGTTTCGTTAGGATTGCTGAATATCCAGACGCTGATGTCTTTCAGAGTGTGGCTTCTCTCATTCTGAGAGCTAAAGGTGTTGCTATCTTCTTTCCCCGAGATCTATGGGAAGGAGGTCAAGCATTTTATCCAGGTCTTTACCTTGGGTAGTGCGCAGCCCGCCAATTATAAATAGCTCCGCCATGCTCTGAACTCTGCTGAGTTTTTTTGTCTAGGGCAGGCCACCATACCACCATTGCATAATCAAGCTCATACGGGATCAGATGTGACCTTGGTCAAGCAAAGCGTACTCAAAAAGTTTAACAAAGTGGAAATGCTTGAAAGTGCATCAACGTTGCGGTGGAAACAAAAAGTCGAGTGCATTTTTTTACGCCGACATAGACGTATATCAGCTACAAATAGAGCACAAGTTCCTGGTGATTCCAAACTCGCGTACCCTATCCCGATAGCGAGAGCAGAGAACCGAGCGCGAGCGACGACGACTTAGAGAGCACGCTCATCATTCAGTTATCAGATGTTGCCGTCGTCTGTAGTTTCATAAATTGTCAGTCGTAAAAGTAAAAATTGATCAGGATGTTATATTTCAAACCACCCCAGAAATATTCAAAACCTTTATTAAAATCACTTTTAATCACTGCACCAGTAAATTAAATGCCTATTATTGTCTATTGTGTGTACTGCCACTGTACATATACATAAGGTCCCGCACGGCAGTAGCCTATCCAGCCGTTGTCTCACGTCGTCTCTCTTTCTATCACCTTCGCTATCTCTCCCTCGATTTCTCTCCTGCTCACTTTAGTTAGGGCATGGGCCTCTCGTCCCACCTATTGCACGTCGAATAGATCTTTAATCCGACACCGCCTTGAACCGACACCAGCGTCTTCAATCTGACCACGTCTTGAATCGATCAAATCCAACATCACTAAATCTCCCTATTGCTATATTATCCGCACAACATCCTTGACATCCTTTCGTTCTCAGCCCGTCAAACCGACAAGAAGGAAAATGAGAGCTAAGTGGCGTAAGAAGCGTATGCGTAGGTTGAAGCGTAAGCGCAGAAAGATGCGTGCAAGGTCCAAGTAGACGCAGCACAGCACCGTCGACCACTGAATGGAACTTTTGACTTACAAGCACACTACTACTGAAACATGCCGTCTGGGCACCATATTGAGGCCCGAAAGTAATTTTGAAAAACTGTTTTCACGCAAAACAAATTGTGCATTTAAAATACACTTCGAAATTTAATAAGCCGTATTAAGCTAAACTTACGTCGACTTTTAATAAACCGCAAACTACGCTGCTGAAAAAGCTTGGTAGCTCAACATAATTAACATTCCCACATTTAATTATATTTATCCCAAATAATTTTTTTAAACAAAAAAATAAACTTAGAAATAATAAAAAGATTTTACTTTTTTAAGCGAAATAAAACAGAACGTCCAGTGGTTGCTCGATTCAAGACGGGGTCAATCATCAATCAATCAAAGACAATTTCAGAAAATGAGCTATCCGAAGCGCCGTGTAGAGAAAAGTTTGCACCTGAAGCGAAATTTCTGGCGGTGCACCTAGCACACCTATCCTCCGTACCCCTCTTTCTTCTTTTTTTTAAATCAAAAGACTACTTTTAAAAAAAACACACAAAAATTAATTCATTCAATTAGAAAATTGACAATTTCAGCGCCAAAATCTATAACATCAATTAGTTGAATGGTACACAAAACGGTACGGAACGGAACGGTAATCAGTCAGTATATATGTGAGCGTAAGCTTATGTAATTATGTAATTTATACAATATATTTCATATGCCGTTTTCTAACTCTGTTCGTAAAAAGAAATAATCTCTATAGAAAGAGGGAAAGACTAATAGCTGGGAAGCTTTTTTTAACATACATACATGTGTACAAATAAATTGTGCCCATATCCAACCAGCTTTCGTTTTATTATTGAATAAGAATTAAAAACGACTAATTGCTTGAAAGGGGCTTAACAACAAAAAGAAATACTTCTTTTGAACTTTAAAACTTTCCTAAATGCTGTTTGGACCAGCCGCTAAACAATAGGCCTAACTTAAAACTATATTTAGAATATTCAATGCACTGTAAACGTTCGGCAACGCTGCTGCGCTCTCCCTCTGTAAAGGGCGCTCGACAGCCGCCGCTTCGTTTTGGTTGCTCCATCTCTTATAGTCTCTGAGATCTAGGCTCTCATTTGAACGAATTGGCAAAGCAGACAGGGTCGCGTGTGAGAGAGAGCGAGAGGGAACGATGCTTTTCGAAATGATTTTCTTCATTTTGGCTATATTAATAATCAGATCTGATCAAAATTCCACACTCTTATAGAAATAGTCATCTTCTATGAATCTGCGTTTTTAGTTTCCTCGAATCTTTAAAATTGTGCATGCCATAGATGTTCGTCTTTTGTGTGGGTGGAAAAGAGCGGGCCGAAATTTCGAAATAAACTTGTAGCAGTGTGATATCACAAGAATACAAAAATAGGTTGCTCTAGTTCTTATAGACGGACAGACACGGCTATATCGACTCGGCTATTGACACTGATCAAGAATATATCTATACTTTATGGGGACGGAAACGCTTCCATATGGTTACACACATCCACACATCCACGAATATACCCCTATACTCTTCCAGTGCCGG
This sequence comes from Drosophila algonquin, assembly GCA_035041765.1. NCBI lineage: Eukaryota > Metazoa > Arthropoda > Insecta > Diptera > Drosophilidae > Drosophila > Drosophila algonquin. The sequence continues at coordinate 34,542 of JAWNKY010000582.1, read as the reverse complement.
GTATAAAAATGTTCTCCAAGCTTAAGTAATTTTTCAGATCAATGCATTCAACTTTGCCTTTTAAGCACGTTCCTTTTAACGTTCCACGTTAAAGGTATCAAATTAAATGATATAAATTTAAATTTTAGATTTAAATTTTTATTTTGAATGGGTTTATCAAATCCTTATTTTAGTATAACAACAGTTTGGCCAAATTCAACAACACGAAATCCGACTTCAGCAACGAGTTTTCGGAAATCGAGCCACTGTGCGACGATTCTGTCGAATCGACTAATGCTTTCTAGTCAAGGGTTAAAAGGTCAATTCCACAGATAGCACGTTTTCAGAAGAAACAGATAGTATACACATATGTATGCATGTACATAAAAATATGTCATAAATATGTGTGTATGTACATATTTATATCAAGAGAATAACTTGTGTTAAAATATTTCAAATAGTAATGTATTTTTAAAAGAAGGCAACCAGCTTCCCGTGCTGCTAAGCCACATTGGGGCAGAGGTTGTAATAGGTGGATGATTTATCCATGCTAAATATTTCGTTCGTCTTTGTAACAGGAATGGAAAAACACATTCTGTGAATGGACTATAACTTAAAAATGTTCTGATTTTATTAAATAAGAATATATATATAACATTCATTCGTATGTACATACATTCAGTAAATATCTCTGTTAACCTGCCAATGTGAATGTATATATATATATATGTATGTATATATTTATAAAATAAGATTATTACAAAAACACTGTTTCCTATTTATTATTCCTAAAATAAGAAATATTTATTTAAATTAAGTATACATACACACTTTATTCGATTGAAATCGGAAGTCTGGTCTTTATTTTTTAAAAGAATGATTGCTGATGCTTTCTTTTACTTGGTAATGACTAAATTACAAAGCTAATTTGATTTCTGAGTCAATCTTTATCTGGAATTGTATAGACAGATATTCACCACACAATGCGCGACAATTGAATAGTAGCTATGAAAATTGTAAATAAAAAGCAGGACATGATTTAAAACGGAATCGGTATTACGGTTCAACTGCGATTGTTCTCAACGCGATCCTTGCTCAACCAACGAGAATATTTTGTTGCTCAGTTACTAATGCTCAGCTGATCAGCGCTAGTCTTCTTCAAAGTATCTTCGTAAGAGAGCTGCTTGTGTTTCTCTCTCAGATCAGAAAATTATGTTCAGAGAGTGAGCCAGACTGTTTCATGTTTCTCTGTCCTTTAGGTGGCCAGACAACATAGAAAATATTGGTTGAAAATATTTTTCGAGCTCTGATAAAATGCATTTTAAACTGTTCAAGCGGTTAAATTACAGTAGTCCACATCACATTTTCGGTGTGAACTAAACCCAGTTTATCTGACGTCTATATTTATACCTGGTACTCAAAGATATACCTGAAGATCTGATCGTCGGGCGGATGTGTGTAGATCTCAGAGAATATAAGAGTTAGAGCATCCAAACTAAATAGAAACACGCCCCCTTCCGCCCCCACAATGAACGAAAATCGGTGGAATCCACAATTCTTGAGATTCGAGAAAACTAAAAACGCAGAATCATTGAAAATAACCGTATCTACCAGATTGCCGAATCTAGATCAGTTCGAACTACTATTATAGCCAGAAAGAACAAATTAAATTTCAGTGACTATGCAACGCCTGCCAAGCGCTTACTCATTCGCTCTCTCTCTCGCACACACTTCCACGTCTCAATTATGTAGCTAGCAGCAGATGTAAAAATCATATGTAAACCAAAATGTTAACAGATATAAAAATGTACTAATTGGTTCGACTTTATTTTTTGAACTTTTCATTTTTGGCCAAAATTTAATTTGTCCCTTTTACGAACATTCTTTTTGCGCATAACTGAACTGGTTATATTGAACTTTACAATAGTACTTTTAATACAAACTTTTAAACAAACTTTTAAATAGCTGACAACTGCAGTTAAAAATCGGATTCAAACAGTTTTGAAATTTTGAAGTTTTGAATTTTGCAAATTTGTAAGAATCGGTTAATTAACGGTAAAGTTTTAGCCGTTTGACCAAACCTTCTAATGCAGCGTGTTGTCACTAAATTCCGTTCAACAACATCCTAAATGCCATTTTACCGTTAAAAACAATTACAAGGACAGATTTGTAGTTTAAAAAAAAAAAAAAAAACGGTTACATGTCGCATAACAGAATTTAATGGTGAAATTCAGCAATCGGCTTCCCTTTTCCGTTTTTACAGACGATATTTTAATGTACTTAGCTGTTGGAACACATTTAAGAAATAAAATGTCTCCGCTGTTGAAACTAATTAAGGGTTTATACTTCGATTGGTTTTGACAATGTTACACGGCGTTGCCGTGAACTTTGAGCTTATGGTGTTGACTGTAAAAGTTTTAAGTAAACGAAAACAAGAACCGTTATTACGCTCTTTGGACAATACTGATGGCCTGAGTGTATGATTCACGATGCCTTGCGTTAGCGAATATTTTTGATAGAGTATGAAGAATCAAACGAAACACTGTAATATAATCAGTAAGAACTAGAAATATAAGTTTGATTGCGTGTGCATTATGCGGGACAATAGATGAGTGCGATGACGTCAATCACCTGTGCTAAGGAACACTTCAACAGTGGCAACGCGTTGGAACGAAGCGTTTGAGCGCACTCAAGAAAACCGCAGTTTTGAGGTACTTCACCAATTCAAGCATGACTGCCTTTGAGATATATGCTGATACAACATTTCGTAGGTGTCTGGCTGTCATCTGGCTCATAGTCGAAAAGAGTGCAGTATTTAATTAAAGTAATGCTGAATGCAAGCGAATTCTGTATTCGATCCTTCTGTAGGTCAGCCATGATGTGCTCCTCAAAACAAAGTCTGGATCTGCAGCAGATGACGCATTTCCGAAAAGCGCGAGCCACAGTTTTCATGCCGCCGATGGGCCAGAACTGTAAACGAATCGCTCCAAAGTATGATAACGTACCAGTATGTTGATTCTTCCGATGAAAGTTCGAGATAATTACATGGGGAAGCATAGGGGACCTAGAGGTGGAAGAAAAGTTGAGTTTTGGTTGCGTTTAGTTGAGTTTGTCCTATTTTCCGAATATTTCAACCCTAATCTGCCTGTCGTGGAATTATCACCACTAATTACAAAAAAAATTGGCAGCTCAAAATTTAAATTTTGGCTCATAGAAAATTTGGCTGTGGAAAAACCCTGCAGTACGGGCCATCGCTTACAAATGTGCTCACACACCGATTTCAGCGTGAGCACCCTAGATGACATAAGTGATGTCGCGCGGAACGATGAACTGCTCACGTTAACATTGCGATGTCCTAGGAGCATAGGGGATGACATGGTCATCGAGAAGTGCGAAAAAATAAGGCTTACTATAAGTGATGATTTTCTCGAAAAAAAAGGCTTACTATAAATGATGATTTTCTCAAAAAAATAAGGCTTACTATAAGTGATGATTTTAGCCGAAAAATAAGGCATACAATAGGTGATGATTTTCTCGAAAAAATAAGGCACATAATAAGTGAAGATTTTCTCGAAAAAATAAGGCACATAATAAGTGAAGATTTTCTCGAAAAAAAAGGCACATAATAAGTGAAGATTTTCTCGAAAAAATAAGGCACATAGTAAGTGAAGATTTTAGCCGAAAAAAAGGCATACAGCAAGGGATGATGTTCTCGAAAAAATAAGCGATATAATAAGTGAAGATTTTAGATACAAAAGTAAGGCGTATATAAGTAAGCAGTATATTAATTTATTTTCTTTTGCTTTTATTTAATATTAAAATTATGTACATATGTCAGTTTTGGGGATCCCTGAGGCTCTTTCGGTAACTTCAATTGCATCGCCACTGAAATAATATGGATTAATTTATTATGTTTTTGTTTAGTTTTTTGACTTGTAAGGACTTACTTTCCATGTTCTACCAGGATGAGCCCGTCCCCATTGTGTTCCGTATTTTGTTGATCTATCAATAAAATGATTATTCTATAAAATACTATTAATTTGGTCGCAATTATATAAGGAAAGATCGAAATTCCAGAAATATTTTCGATTTGTAAGAGAGTTGTTTAAACAAAAGGCAATGCTTACTGTAGATCAGCGGTGGACTGTGCATTTACTCCTTCAAAAAAAAAAAAATCACGTGCCAAAATATGTACCTGCTTGACTCAGGCCTCGCATATAAGGGTTGCTTTTCTGTTTTTGTTGTTGGACTGCTTAAAATTGAAATTTCAGGCCCACCGCAGATTATGCATTCACATTATATTTCTTTATTCTTCTTTCAATCCATACTATACATATTAGTCGGAGCATAAGGGCACAACAATTAAAGAGCATAAAAGAAGAATAAATAAATGCAATCTGAATGCAGCGATACATTGAACTCTTTTTTTGTTCACAATATCACAAATGTAACATTATATGCAATTGATATTTTCATAATTTACCACGCGTACTTCACATTTATGTTTATTTAAGCAATGCACTTACCTGGTAATAATAAATAATACAGATATTTTTCACTAAATCACTGCATTTTCGCTTCCAACTCTTTCCGCACAATTGTAATAATGTAACGTAATAGAAAATGCATGGCGAACAAAGCAAGAATGCTTTGCCGACGCAGGCGCAAAAGAGAAAAAAAACCAAATTCCCTTGTACTTCGCACGATCGGCAGGGCCGATCTATCACGATCGCGCGGAAAAGAAGGAAACAGAGAGAAAATAAAGGGTTCGGCCTAGCGGGCGTCAACGCCTAGATGACATTGTCGTTGACATTCGTCATCGCTCACGGCTGGTACTGCAGGGAATATGCACTGCAAATATACATTACATTGTATATACATACAATCGTTAAAACCACTACTTTAAACTAATTTTATTATTAAAAAACCATATGAACAATTTCTAAAAATTCAGTCGGAAACACACAGTCTAACGCTAAATTAAATTATTATAAACAATTGCCAATTAAAAATTTTAATTTTGGTCAATAAAAACCATAGTAATTAATTGAAGTACAGCATTTGCATTGAAATTGTGATTTCATATGAAATGTACTTATACATACATATAACTGAAATACAACATACAATTGTATTGTCAATTGGAGCCGTGCAATTCCATGCGAAAATGTTCCTTAAAAAATGATTTCAAGTTTATTTCTCATCCCAAAAAGATCCATATCGCGGCTATTATAATTTGGAATACATATTTTATATAAAATAGAAGCACTAGAAATTGAAATTTTCCTCGGGCTCCCTTGACCTATTATCACTTGCCCCACTGAACTCGCGTCGCCCCCTGCCCTCCCCAGGTGAGTACGCGGCATTTAAGAGTGCTGGAACACCTCCGTGCGTGCGGCCGTCATCGCCGTGCCTCTTCCGGCGGTTGGGGCTCCGCTTCCACCAGCTCCACGCTATCGTCGTCGCTGCTTATGCTCACCACGCTCCTTCGTTCATCAACTCTGCCGCCCGGCACGCCTCCTTCACCGCCGCCGCTGACTGCTACTCTTCTGTCACGACGAGACTACCGGCGAGACTACCGGGCGATCCGCCTGGCCGCTCCTCCACGCCTCCGCGCGAGAGCATGGTCGCCCGTCGCTCACGTGCGAGGCCGCCACACCGCAGCACGACATCCTGCTCCTCCACGAAACGTTGAACGCGCTTCAGCCTCTTGCTTTCGCCGTCCTGGTCCTCTCCATAGCGCTCCACGTGCTCCACGCTCAAATTACCGCGAACCTGTTCCATCTTTTTTTTTTCTTTTGCCTGCTTGCACCTTTACTCACCGCGTGGTTCTACAAAGTGCTCACTTAAGGACGCGTGCACATTGTTATAGTCGCGTTGCGGGTTCCACCGTTCCCTGTAACGGTGAATCCCTTCTCATTGCTCTCACCTACGGAATAACTGTTTCCGTTCTCTTCTGTGCGCTCTCGTTATCCGTTATCGCCGTGCCGCGCTATCCGTTGTGTCCGTTATAGTTTTCCGCTATGTCCGTTAGCGTTTACATTGCTGTGCTATCCACTGTATCCGTTCGCCTTTATTCCGCTGTGTTATCGGTGTTATGGATGCTATCCATCTCCTGATGGATCCACCTCCCGTTTCGTGGAACACAAAAAAAACTGCCTCGGGACTCTCGGCTTCCCTATCCGGCTTGGCCAACCCATTCTGCACCGCGCGCTGTTCAACTCGCCCCTTCCGCCCCGGTGAGTATGTTTGATCGGTGTGACTCTCCTCTAATTTCCCCATTTCCAGCTCGCCCTCGGCCTTCGACACGAGCCATCTGCCTCGAACCCTCCCGTGATCAATAGGTTCTTCAACCTTTGCCCGGGCACGGCTTCTTGGCAGATCATTACCAGACCAATTCCTCACGCCCTCGACCCGAATCTGGCCAGGCGTCACCCTCATGCAGAGGCTCAGACGCGAGGATCATCCGACTCCTAGCCCGGTAGACCACGCATGAGCGGCGCATGTTCTGTCGGGCCCGACGCTCCTAAGTGGCCTGGGTTCCCGTATAGAAGCGTGAGCCTGGCTTCCTCCCCGTCACTCCCCGGGCTTCGGAACTCACCTCCCAGCACGCCGCGTTCTGGGCTCCCCCTCCCCTTCTGGTTTGCCTGTTGTTCCTATATTGTTATGGTTCATGCCACTCACCTGCATCTCTTTCTTCCAGATTCCAACTGCCTCTGTCGCCTTATGCGCGAGACGAGATCATCCTTAGTGGATAACGCCGCGTTTGAGAGGTGATGCTGCTTGGCCTCCCACCTTTGGTTTCCATGGCCTTCGCCTCAAATTGTAGTGCCGCGCCTGGTCTTGCGCGGCTCTCTCCAAGTTGCGCCGCACCAGCTGGAACAACTCCCTTAACTTCTGGACTTTTTCTTCGGGCGTCTGTGCCTCTTGCACCGTACAGACGGTCTCCTCATAATACAAGGCCCTTGGTAGGCGGGGCTCCCTGCCCTGCACTATGAACGCCGGCGAATACCCGGTTGATTCGGACACTCCCGTGTTCATCGCCAGCATCAACTCCGGCCAATTCTCGTCCCAGCACCTTTGATCCCTCTCGCAGAACTGAGCTTTCATCGTCTTCACAGTCCTATTCGCGCGCTCCGTCGGGTTCTCTTGCGGAGTGTAGGGTGCCGTAAACTGCTCGAGGAATTTCTTAAAGATTCTGCTGGTGAACTGCACCCCGTTGTCGGTAATGATTTTCTTGGGCACTTCGAACCGGGCCACAATCAGTTCTCGAAAGGCAATTGTTAGTGCCTCCGCCGTGGCTTAACGCAATGGCACCAATTCTGTCCATTTCGAGAAGCGGTCCACCATGACCAGCAGCATCGAGTTCCCCTGTTTCGACCTTGGCAAAGGTCCCACAAAGTCGGTACACACTGTTGCCCACGGCTTCTCCGGGATTCGTGTCAGCATCTTCCCCGCGGCCTGCAGCTAACTCGGCTTGTAGCGTAGGCACTGCTCGCACTCACCTCCCAGCACGCCGCGTTCTCGGCTCCCCCTCTCCTTCTGGTTTTCCTGTTGTTCCTATATTGTTATGGTTCATGCCACTCAAACGCATCTCTTTCTTCCAGATTCCAACTGCTTCTGTCGCCTTATGCGCGGGACGAGATCATCCTTAGTGGTATTATATCAACGATGTCCTGCATGGCATTCCCTAAATGTGTCCTGCGTGGCATTCCATACCTGTGCCCTGCGTGGCGCCATCTTCTTCATTCGGCTGTGGCTTCAGGTCCCCTATGTGGCCGTCCTCGTCCGCTTGTCTCCTTCTTTCCTGAGTCTGCAGATCACGGGCGACACAAAATCTGTTATCTGGTAGGGCCCTTCATACCATGATGCCGGACATACCTCCTTACGTCCCTGTGCATTCCCGGCCTTTCTTGTAGTTTTTGGAGCCACTTACATGGCGACTCTGTTTTCCCTTCGCCTTCTTCCTCAACTTTGGTCCTTAGGCACTTCTCCTCCAGAGGTTGTCGAGAGAGGGCGTCCGCCACGATATTAAGCTGCCCCTTTCGATACGACACCTCAAAGTCGTACTGCTGCAGCTCCAACGCCCACCGGGCCACTCTGCCCGACGAGCTTTCGATGATGTTCAGCGACTTCAGAGCCATGTGGTCCGTGAGCACCTTGAAGCTATACCCCTCCAACTACGGCTTCAACTTCCTGACGGCCCACACTATGCCCAGGCACTCCTTCTCGGTATCCGGCAGCGACCTTCTTGGGGTCCGTGCAAAGTCCTTCGCCCGTCACCTTATGGCCCAGATATCGCAGCTCCTTCCGGAAGAACTGGCACTTATCGGCATTTAGCCTCAAGTTAGCTTCCCGCAGGCGGCAGAACACCTCCTTCAAGTTTTCCCTGTGTGCCTTCTGGGTTCTTCCACTGACGATAATGTCGTCTTGGTATGCGAAGGCGTGAGGCATCATCTCCGGGCCAATCACCTGGTCAAGCGCTCGCTGGAAGGTGGCCGAGGCCGAGTGCAGCCTGAACGGCATCACCCCACTGGTATAGCCCCTTACCTGGCACCGTGAATGCCGTGACCGCCCTACTGCCCTCCTCCAGAGGAATTTGCCAATACCCGTCCTTCAAGTCGAGGCTGCTGATGAATCCCGCCTCCCGCAACTGGTCGAGAATATAGTCGATCCTCGGCATCGGATACACGTCTTTTATGGACTTCGCATTCACCTGCCGAAAATCCACGCACAGCCTCCACTTGCCGCACTTCTTCCTCACCATCACTATCGGTCAGCTGTACGGACTCTTTGATAGCTCGATGCACCCCATTTCCAGCAGTTCGTCCACCTTCTGATTTATTTCGCCTGCATCTTGTGATTCTTCGGGTAGTATCTCTGCTTTATCGGCCGTTGATCACTCATGGTGATTGTATACACGGCCATGTTTGATACTTCCTTCATCTTGGCGAATTCTGCCAGTTCCCGGGTCAGGAACTCCACCACCGGCTCTTCACCCATGGGGCTCTCGACCTCGGCTTCCGCTGAGATAATTCCTGCCGCCGCTTCCAGTTCTGGGGCCCTATCCATGCTCGCGACTTTCGCCACCGACAGCCTCTCCTCCCGGACCCCCTCCTTCCGATCTTTGGCGTGGATCATAGCCCTGTGCGCCGCACAGGTCACCTCAGCTCCGACCGCTCGGAGGATGTCCCACCCCAGAACTAACTCGTCGATCACACCTGGTAGTAAGAGCAGCGACATCAGAACCTCCTTATCTCCAAAAGCCACTCGCAAGGCCGTCTTCCATGCGCACCTGCTTCCGTACACCCACCTCTCTCCCGGCGCCTCCCAGCCGGCCTGCTAGGGTGCAGCTGATGAAGCTGCTAGTGGCCCCGTGTCTACCGTGGTCCGCAACTCTTCACCAGCAATCCGCACCACCGCGGACAGCTGCTTCTCCTCACTCGTCAGCTGGCCCTAGGATTGAGGGCCGGCTTCTTGCGACCCCGGCACGGCCCTCCGCGGCTTGGGTTGCAGGGCGTTTCCCGTCTTTCGGCAACACTGCCACGACGAGACGGCTATCTTCCGCACATCCAACAATATGTAATCGGGCGCGCGCAGCGCTCTCGACTCCAGTGCTCCCCACTGCCGCATTGGCGGCATGCCTGCGCCGGATTTCGGACGTACCCATACTCAATAGGGGACTCCTCAATCCTCGTGGTGCATGACCCAATGGCTCCCTTTGCTCGACTCGGTGCTTCTGGCGGTCCTTCCGTGCATCTGCACCACGCTTCCGACCCCGCCGGCATGTTGAAAGGACTGGCGGCTCGCGCCTTACAAGCTGGGTTCTCCCTCTGGAACTCCGCCCGAACACTCTCCAACGCCTCGAATGAGTCCGCCAGCACCATCATGGCGTCCAAGCTCCTACACCTATACGGCCGCATGCACGCCCTCAGGACCGGCATGCTGTTATCTTTGATCAGTTCCGTTTTCTCATCCTGGGAACATATCAGGGGCCGCATCAGAGTCGGCATGTCCACCATATACTCTTTAAAGGCCTGCCCCATCACTGCTTCCGCATTCGCACCTACTGGCGCAGCATATCAAAATACCCCTGCGGCAGGAAGTAGGCCTGGAAGCTGATTGAGAAATCTTCCCATGTCCTCCACTGACGATTGTTGGCGACAAACCACATCAACTCCCTCCCTGTCAGGAGCTCGGTAATCGCCCTTGGAATGAGATCTGGATCGAGCCCATACGTCTCGGCGGACCACTCGACCTGTTCCAAGAACTCGAGAGGTTTCGTGGAATCGGAACGACCATTCCCTCACCTGTTTCGCCACTTTGGCGCAATCTTGGTGTGCCGGCCTCGTGGCCTGAGGTTCTTGCCTGCGTCTCTCCTCCCGAGCACGGCCCCTATCGTCGTCCATCATCGCTGACCGCATGGTCCGTGGATCGAGTCGTTTTCGCTCAGCCTCTGGTCTAAGGTCCCGGGAAATCCCTCTGCGTGCCTGCCGTGGAACCTGCGTCTCGCGCCCCTCCCTCTCGGCCTCTCGCGATTTCCCTGGTGTGTCGGTGGATGTATAGTCCCGTATTGGCACCGACAGGATCGCGATCGTTGGGCGTCGTTGAAGTCCCCCTCGTCCGATCCTCCCATTCCTCCAACAGGTCGGCCCACTCGGGCTCCTCCCCGTGGACTTTCACCCATTCCTTGAATGCTCTCCGCATCTCATCCAAGCTGCCCTCCAACCGCACGACGAAGGCCTGGCCGCACTGGACCAGCTTCTCCTTCTTCAAGCGGTGGACCCATTGGCCCCTTCCCATTATTGCTTAAGACTTCTTATACCCTTCCTTCCCTTACTTGTCGTAAGGTCCCACGTTTTGCGCCAGTTGTAACGAACCGTTTTCTGTCTCCGCTTGGGGCAACTGGAATCAGCGATCACTGGGCTCAGTGCAACGAATTTATAAATTTTGCCTCAACGACAAGTAATAAGACGTGGTTTTCTGCGTATCACTGGTTTATTCTTGGGTTTTAAGCTTTTCTTAGGGCTACTTTAAGGACTAGGGCTTATGGCTAGGGCTTATGTTATTACGCTTATTTATTACTGAGGAGTGAGTCTGTCAGTCGCGTGGCTGTCTCCAGGCATAGCGGCGTCGGTACCAGTGCTAAGGGCCAATGATCTCGGCCACTGCTTTGATCCGCCACTCTGAACTCGCACTCAACGGTTCGCCCTTCACTTATTACACCACTACTTCCCTCGAATGTGTAGGTAATTTTCCATCGGGCTCTCCGATTGTTCCCATCATCTTCTTAACGGGATCTTTGGCCTTGAATATTAAAGCACCACGCATACCTGGCACTCTTGACGAAATTAATTCATGAAGCTGAGAAGTTTTCTATTAATTTCTTTTTCAATTTTTTAAATCGCTTCATTAGTTTAGAAGTCATGATATTTGCAATATAAAATGAGCACCATGTATGTCCCAGGTGAATTTATGAAACCGCAACATATCCATTACTCTGTTGAAGAGTAAAAAGTGTGTAAGTATTATTATTATAATCATAGAACGTATCTTATCTATAAATGTTCTTTGTACATTAGAGTGGGTGAATTTTTTCTCCGACCAAGCGGTTGTTAAAATCATAATCATAATCTACGACAAAACCATGAGTCTAAAATCAATTTGGAGTTTTCGGTTTTTGAAAAAAAGTTTTTCGTATTTTATACAGTGTAACATAAATAACTCGAACGACTGTAACTTAAATGTTCAATATTTCAAACTAAAACTGATGGAAAAAACCGCTTGCGGAGCAAATTTCTTCCAATTCTGCTTTCGTTCAAGTTTCTTAGATGATCAATACAATGTTAGCATATTTTAAAAAAATACAGTGAAACCTCCATAAGTGGAACCATAGAAAATATTCGTCGATTATGATTTTGACAACCGCTTGTTATTCCTTTTTGTTTTTCCTTTTTGTTACAAAAAAATGTATTATTATGTACTGTATCGCCCAATTTATCGTTTTCATAAAGAATTTGATTATGCTTTAAAAAAAAAATTAGTGACAAAATAAATTAATTTTTTATACGACGTGTAAGGGTCTAAGCCGGTTCGTACAGAAAATAACATCATATGAAAAAAAATTTGTTTTTAAGTATTAGATTTTTAAATAAAAATATATACACCTTGAAAAAAACCTTAATTCTTTAAAAGTTGAAGTCTGTAAATCTATCTGTAAAAGTCGATTTGGAAAAAAAGTTTAATGTTTTTGCTTGTTTACACTACACTAGGCAAGTTTCAGTTTTAAGTTTCTTTTTCGTACGGCGATTTCAGAAAAATCGTTGAGTTGAGTTTAAAAAATTTAAAAATTTTGCTCTATATCATCAGTACATCGTTGATACAGTGCCACTCAACTGAAAAGGTTTGACTTTTTGAAACGTTTGAAAGGTTTGAAACGTTGTATCTCTGTAACAAGAACTCGGATTAAAGCGAAAACAATTTTGTTGTTAAAAGAAATCAGTCATTTGTGAAATGGCAAAGTTTATGTTCTGTTAATTTTGTTTTTATATCAGTTTTATTATTACATAACAAAATATCTCAATTTTTTTGGTTCAACTGGATAGGTTTGACCACTAAAACTATTTAACAAAATTATATAAAGCAAAATTTCAAGGCAACTTGGGTAACTTAAATAATAAAGGACACTGTTTTAGCATTATTTAGAACTTGGTATGCCCACCTTAATTATTTCGAACATACGGTTGTGTAAGGAATCATAATATTTTTCAATTTCATTTGGTGAAATTGTTGACCAAGCTTTTTTAATTGCTTCAACTAGGGCCCCAAAGTCACTAAATTGTCTTCCTCCTTCGTATACTCTCCTGGACAAAAGTCCTCAAATGTTTTCGATAATGCTAATGTCAAGGTGGCCACTCGAGCAATTTGACGTTTTGGTCTTTAATCCAATGTTTTACAACCCGAGCGGTATGGATGGGAGCGTTGTCATGTTGGTACGTCCATGGAAAATGACCATAAATCTCCGAAAAGCTTTTTGGAGCACAGTCTTGTTTACACTTGCGTTCATCTTCGGGGTGACAAACTCGAGCTCGCATGTTCCATTTAACGATATGGCTCCCTACACAATTACTGCAGCTGTACAAGTGTGATGACGACTTCAAAAATCGTCTTCCTTTCGCATATCGTGGAAATAGTAATTATAGGCGAATTGGCGGACTCCGGATATCCGTGGTGGCCGAGCCGTCATCCTTATCCGGTCCGTCAGCCTTATCCGGCCTGTCAGCCCCATTCTTTCTGTTAGGCACACGATTCCTCACACTACAATCTGTTCTTGTTCAGTCATGTTATGGTTGGACGGAACCACGGTGCTCTATTGGCAGAAGAACGACCTTAACAACAGGTCTTTTGAGGACTCCGCGAGCAGTAAGGATGTCCACCACACGGACCTTATCGTCGGCGCCGGGATATACGGACTGGATTCTCCCGAGCCGCCATTCATTAGACGGCACGTTGTCCTCTCTGACAACGACCATATCACCCACCTGAAGATTTGGCGTAGGCGTCTGCCACTTGGTGCGTTTGTGGAGCTCTTTGAGGTATTCCTCTTTCCACCTTTGGCAAAACTGCTGATTGAGGGCCTTCAAATGCTGCCATCTATTAATTATCGATGTGGTGTCGCCTTTTATTTCGGGCTCGGCTGTAGCCATCAAGGGTCCCCCAATAAGAAAGTGTCCGGGAGTGAGGGCTAACAGTTCGGTCGGATCTTCGGACATAGGCGAGAGCGGCCTGGAATTGAGGCATGCCTCTATCTTCGCGGTCAGAGTGGACAACTCTTCAAATGTGTACTTTCGAATGGACGTGGCCTTATAGAAGAGGGTTTTGAAACTCTTCACCACGGCCTCCCACAGACCTCCCATATGAGGAGCTTCTGGAGGGATGAAACGCCATGAAACCCGTTGATGGCTATACGCATCCGTCACCGAGTCCTTAAATGCATTTAGGAAGTCACCTGAAAGGGTGGTCGCCGCACCCACGAAAGTTTTCCCGTTGTCGGAATGGATGCGCTGTGGACACCCGCGTCTTGCGACAAATCGACCGAAAGCCGCGACAAACTTCTCGGTTGTGAGGTCGGACGTGGCCTCCAAATGGATGGCCTTAGTGGAAAAGCACACAAACACGCACACATAACCTTTGGTAATGAGACACGCTCTCCCGGTAAAATTCCGTATTTCGAACGGACCCTCGTAGTCTATCCCTCTATGTGTGAACGGTCGGGAAAAGAAGTCCGCTCCGTTGGAAGGTCTCCCATCATTTTTATAAATGGTGCAGACCTTGCAGGAGTTCACGACCCCCTTCATCAAATTTTGAAGCCTTGGGATCCAATACTTGGATCGAATAAGACGCACCATTAATCGGTTGCCGCCATGGAGAGTTATCCGGTGTGTAAATTGAGCGAGAAGACGAGACAGTCGACAACTGTACGGAAGGATAATCGGATGCCGTTCGTCATATTGCAGAGATTCGGAAACTGCGACACGGCCGCACGCTCTGATGAGCCCGTGTCGGTCTAGGAACGGGTTTAAGTTCAGGATAGAACTTGACCTTGGCTGTTACAGCCGCTTGTCACTGAGGCAGTGATACTTCCCGGGGTATTCTCGACGTTGAGTCTCTAGGATAAGAGATCGCTCCACTTCGGTGAGGTCTCCGCTGGTAAGATGGCCTTCTCGTGCAGTATCTAACTTCCGGCAGCGTCTAACGAAGCGAAGGACATATGCGAGGACTCGCATAGCCCGGTCAAGCTGAGAGAACTGTTCAAGGATCTCTTCGGATGGGCTCGGCGCAAAATGGACCCTTACCGCACGGACCTCCAGAGGCGTAACTGGGGATTCCTCAGATTGTGCTGGCCACTGAGGTCGGGGCTGTCGCAGCCACGCTGGTCCTTGCCACCAGAGTGGGTTAGCAACCAGATCTTCCAACGGTACGCCGGACGGAACGTGAGACCACTCCTCGATCTTTGTAGCTTGCGCTATCTTTGTCACCCGGTTCGCTACGAAGGTAGCCCAGTGGCACGCGGGCTTCCTCAGCCAGGTGAGGACTATGGTGGAATCGGTCCAATAACGACAGGCTGTGCGTGCCTCAGGCATATTCGGCAGGATAGCCGTCACCATTTCGGACAGGAGCACGGCACCAAACAGCTCTAACCGGGGGAGCGATACGGTCTTAACAGGGGCGACTCGCGTCTTAGCGGTGAGAAGTTGCACCTCGACGCGATGTCCCACCTCGACGCGCACGTAAATTGCGGCCCCATACGCCTTTTTGGATGCATCGCAGAATCCATGATGCTCGATTTTTACCGATGGTTGCGTACCAATCCATCTTGCAATGCGGATCTGATTGAGCACGGAGTAGCTGTCCAAGAAACGTTGCCAGCACAGACACATCTCGTTGGGGAGATCTTCGTCCCATCCCAACTCTTGCAACCATAGCTCCTGCATGAAGATTTTGGACTGGACAATGAACGGGGCAAGCTACCCCGCCGGATCGAACAACTTCGCGATTTGGGAGAGCACTGCCCGCTTGGTATAGGGTGGCTCCCGCGCCAATTCAGGAGGGACAAAGAAGAACTCGTCTGAGGTCGCCGTCCAGCGAATCCCGAGGGTCTTGGCCGTGCTCTCGGCCTCAATCTCAAGGAAATCGCTATGGAGAAGGTGGTCACTCGGCAAACCAGCTAAAAGGGCCTTGTGATTGGACGTCCACTTCCTCAGCGGAAAACCTGCAGAACTCAGCGCGGCTTGCAGCTCTCGGATAGCCAACTGAGCCTCCCTTGTGAAATCTGCCCTGGCTAGTATGTCGTCGACATACATAGAAGACCGAATGATCTTACTTGCTGTAGGGAAACGGGACTGGACGTCGTCCGCAAGTTGTTGCAAGACCCGGATGGCCAGGAAGGGAGCACAGTTGACCCCAAAGGTGACGGTCATGAGCTCGTAATCTCGAATTTCTCCATCCTTGTTTCGGAAAAGGATACGCTGGAAAGGAGTGTGGTTCGGATCCACCCAAATTTGCCGATACATTTTGATGATGTCGGCATTGAACACGAACCGGAAATACCGCCACCTCAGGATCTGCAGGGTTAAGTCCGATTGTAGGACCGGACCAGCATGCATCAGATCATTGAGGCTCACCCCGTTAGTCGAGGGGCTGGATGCATTGATTACCACGCGGACTTTTGTGGTCGTGCTCTCGGGCTTAAGTACGGCGTGGTGCGGGAGGTAATAATCGGGGGAACCATGATCCGGAGGAACCTCGGAACCTCGAGCGCTAAGTAGTCCTGGATCACGGCGTCGTACTGCTCCTTTAACCGAAAGTCTCGCGCCAAACGGGTTTCTTTTCTCAGAAACTGAGCCAGCGCAATCGATCTGGAATACCCCAGACTTGACCCGGGGTGGTCCGGGTCGCGGAACGGTAAAGTGACTACATACTTCCCGGAGGCGGTTCTCGTAGTGGATCGCAGGAAGTTGCTCTCGCAGTAGGAATCGGACTCGCTCACCATTTTAGTAGGTACGTTCTCCACCTCCCAAAACCTTGTGAGGAGTTCCTCTAAGGGGGATTCAAGTGTGGCGTTCACTTGTGTGGAGAACGACGAGATATGGCCTTGTGCCGTATTGGATACGGTGCCGGTAAGGACCCATCCGAAAATGGTCTCCTGTCCGAGGAGGGATCCACAGATGTGGGTCTGTGTGCCACTTTGGAGGATGAAGGGAAGGAGGTCGGCTCCGATCAGGACGTCTACCTGCGAGCATTCGTAGAATTTCAGATCAGCCACGGCAGATCCAGTCTCGCAACGAATCCTGCGGGATCGGATAGGACGGAAGGTTGCCTGCCAGTTCCGGAAGAACATAGGCGGAGGCGTCGAGCTGCAAGTTCGGCTTTGTCGGGGAGCGGATAAGGAAGTGACAGAGCCTCTTGGACTGAGAGGACACGGTCTGATTAAGGCCCGATATTTGTGCGTGGATTCTGCGGAAAGGCAACTTCAGGATAGTGGACAGTCGTTCTGTCGCGAACATTTGTGCCGAGGTGAAAAACGCTTATAATGGCCGTGCCCAGAAGGACGGCCCGGTTGCCGTAGGCGAAGAAGTTTTGCACGCTGAGGTGCGTTTCGGACGAACTAGGATTTGGTGCGGATGTGGAAGATGGATCGCTGGGCACTGAAGTGCCCTGGTGCAGCAACGTGTGGTGTCGTTCTCCACAAGTGATACAGTTGTGCGCGCTTTGGCACTCACGATTTCTATGTCCTCCTGCGAAGCAGTTCAGACAGAGCTGTTTTTGGCGGACATAATTGGACCGAGCATCAACGGTCATATGGAGTAAGTGAGGACACATACGGATTGGATGATTCTCTTTCGAACAGAGATCACACGTCCTCCTCTTCGGGTTCACTGTTGTCTCGAACGAGTGAACTCTCCTTGGAATACGGCTCCCTTGGGACCGGAACGGATTAGTTCTAGAGGGTGGCGGGTTCGGGTCGCTTTTCGAATTGGGTGCATGGGAAGGGTTGCCCTCGATGGCCTCTAAAGTCAGATATCTCTGACTCAGGAAGGAGTCCATCTCCTTCCATGGGGGCATCTCCTTCTTCGTGGTGACGGAGTCTTCCCACAAGGCCCGGGTCAACTTGGGCAATTTGGAGGCGCAAATCGTTACCAACAAACTGTCCCAGTTTTCGGTAGAGACCTTCGAATGCGCCAGTGCGGTTAGCACCCCGTGGATCGTCCCTTGGAGCTCCTTCAGAGCACGACTCGATTCGGAGACCACTGGGGACAGCGAGAGGAGAATATTAATCTGGTTGGTCACCAGGAGCCGGTTGTTCTCATAGCGGTCACGGAGGAAATTCCATGCCGCCTCGAAGCCGTCGTTGGTTAGCGGGGATTTTTCCACGATGGCTTTTGGATAGCCACTGGTCTTCGTAGTCAAGTGGTACAGTTTTTCTACGGGTGAGAGCCTAGGATTATGGATATAAATGGCTGTGAAGAGGTCCCTAAAGGTGGGCCAGCGAACGTAATCCCCTGTGAAAACTTCGATGTCACAGGGTGGCATTCGACAGCCGCAATTGGAGTCCGGCTTTGCAGGAGGACGGACTACTGGGCTGGCCGATTGGACCGTAAGGTCTTCTAGGCACCGTTCATAATCGTCATAGCACGTGTCGTACATGGCTTGGATCTCTAGTTGGGTGTCAGGATCCTCGTCCACCGCCGCAATTGAACAGGCCTCGAATTCAGCATACACCTTTGCCCACATGCTCTGTAAGCGGTCTCTACGGACCTGAGCGATAGCGGGGGATGGCGTGCTGGTACCGGAAGCGGTAAAGCGGTCTTTCAAACTGGTCAGCCTGCCGATGGCTGCTACCAATTTCGCACGTGCGGAGATGAAGGCTGTTGGGCCATTGGAGAAGTGCGTCGAGAGCTGATGGGGCTGGTAGGTGGAAGAGCTGGCACCTTTAACGTGACTGGCGAAGGGAACAGGACCGATTTGCTCTTTGCCGCGGAACTCGTACTCGGTTTAGGCGTACCGGGTAACCTTATCGGTTTAGTCACCGAGGTAGGTGTTCCTGGGGCGGAACCACTGCGTGGTGTCCTACTACCTGGAGCGGGCAATGGCAAAAGTTTCTTGCTGTCCTCGTCACCAGTGGGCATGTTCTGACCTCACCCGCTGAGGACCAAGAAACGGAAGCGGAAGCGCTGGGCGGATGGACACGGAAAAAGGACCCAACAACCCTTTGGTATTAATTTGTTGGCAAGTCGGAGGCGCTTGGGTATACTATGGCGAACAGGCACTAATATTGGGAGTCGGTGGCAAGTGACGACCAAAAACAATATACCCGCCGAAAGTAGGGTAGCGCGTCACTGGACAAGTCACCACCGAAATCGATACACCCTCAAAATACAGGGTAGCGCGTCACTTTGGCGCTCCGTTATGCGCAAGAGCGGCGCCAATAACCTGCTCTCCCAACAAAAATAACAACGCGCGCAACGGTGGAGAGGCGAACGCGACAAAACGAAACGAAAGAGCACCGCTATTGCTGCTTGTATGTATGGATGTCGGTGCGGGAGGAGTGTACTTATATAGGCGCAAGAATATGCGGCTAATATATATGTATCTATTATGTATGCGGGTATGGATAAAGGCGGGCAAGAATATGCAGTAGATGTATATATGTATACGGATATGCGAGCAAGAATATGCAGTTAAATATAAATGGATGTAGGTGCGCTTAAGTGCGGATTATTACATAGACCTATATATATGCAGATGCAAGAATATGCAGTCAATATATAGGTAAATATGTATGCGGATATGGACGAATGCGGACAAGAATATGCAGTTAGATATGTACGGATGTAGCGTAGTTAGGAGGAGCGGAAGATCGGAGAACGGACAGAATAGCCGCTTGGCATTGGACAAAAAACCAAAATCGTACTTATCTTAATAGAGCGATCCGCCTAGGCTTGCTGGGGTGCGCTTCTCCTTGTTGAGGAAGATCCGGCTCGAAGGACCGGGAGGTAGCACAGCCGTTTAATTAATTAAATAGCACGTCTATGTGTTTCACTTCGTTCACTTTATTTTCGGTAAGTGGTCTACTATGTAATGTATATGTTGTGTGCGCATGTATGTATGCCGAAATTCACGAACGATCGTAACAGGGGTGGGAGCGTAACTAACTACTCCCGGTAAAGCTAGTGGCCGCCCAAGCTCCGGGTGGCTTTCCTGCGTGCCGTGTGCACGAGCGCGCGAGAGCGAGTCGGGCGCGGAGAGCCCTCCACAGTGGATGCGAAGAGTTTGCGGCTGCTCTCAACACAGGGGAAAGCGGCGGAATGTGAGACAAAGGATGTGGGCTTTCGCAGGGAGATCTTCGAACCAGAGAAAGGCTACATTGCAATATTCAATGGTGAAAAGGTTAAAATACAGACGGATTGGACCGGAAAAGTCGTACGACGAGTAAGCAATAATAACCTTCGAAGAATGTGGAGTAACAATTAACAACATCCAATACGAGGCGATGGAACAATTGGACGCAAAACAATTAGTTTTGGAAATTCCCCGGATAAAGTCGATGAAAAATAACAGAACGACTCAAGAGTTAGGGGTACACGAACTAAAGATGGAAGACATCAAGACGAACACGGAACTCGGCAGAATTAGAACTGGAATGAGGATACACAACGCAACAACCTACACCATGGTCGGCGTACTCCTAATAGGAGTGGTGTGCACTGCTTGGCTCTCGAGAAGGGCGATCAACTACGCAACAACAACAACGAATTCCATTGCAGCACCAATTACTACCCTCACTTCAACCATCACGCCGTTATGGTCGGTAGTTCAGACTGGGGGGGAGGAGTTACCAGCTCAGCACCTACCCTCACCCTTCCCCCTTCGGAACCTCTACGAGCTGGCTACAATGTAGAGACCACCAACAACATCGACTCACACCACCAACTCACATCCGCTCCAATTGCAACAGCGGACGCAAAACCCAACGTCAGCGGATTCTCGGCCACTCCGAATTAAGGAGTCAGCACTATTGTAAAACCATATCTACCCAAAGTTATAATAAAGAATCAGAATATTTCTATACTCAAAACCAATCGGACGTGTTTCCACTCAACCAAATACAGGCCAATAACTAACATTAAACGGGTGATAACCTACATCGAGGACAGCTCCACCAACAAACCTCACACCACATAATAACTCGCGCAAGCACGAATAAAAACAAAAACAGTCACAACAACGGCAAGTAAACGGAGAGACATAGAGAGACGATAGAAACACAGAGAGACAATCACAAAGTGGCGGCTAACGCAGTGCGTGTGTGTTGGAAATGAAAACAGATAAGCTGAGGGTAGATAAAAAATAGAGCGGTACAGAGAGAGCAAGCGCACTACACTAGAATAGGCAACAACCAAACTGCTGCGATTAAGAAAGTGCAGAGAAGTGAAGAATGCACAGTAGGAATTGAAAATTGAAAATAAATACACAAAAGTAACAAAATTTGAGAAAAGTATACAAATAACACCGAGAAACACAGAATTCGGCAGGCCCGGTATATGTATGTATATATGTTAATATGTATGAAAATAAGCTGAAGATAGACGAAATAGACGTATAAAATTAGACAGCGGCTCAGAGAGAGTGTACAATGCATATAGCAACAACAAATCAGCTGAGCATAAGAACGAGTGGGGCTAGAAGGAATGCACAAAAGTTGGACTCACTGCAACTGCAATTGCAATTGGAAATTAGCCGCACAAAAACACGATAAAAGAATGAACACAGATAGTAATTTAGTTGCACGATCAGTTTAAAACACAGTAGGCAATAATACAACACAACACATTTACTTTCCTTAGAGCACAAAAATAAAATTTTTTAGGCGGAGCGAAGTGAAGAAACAATATAGATATTTTTCACAAAATCACTGAATTTTCGCTTCCCCTTTCCGCACAATTGTAACAATGTAACGTAAAGCAAATGCATGGCGAACAAAGCAAGAATGTTCAGCCGGCGCTGGCGCAAAATAGCGAAAAGAAAAAAAACCCAAATTCTCTTGTACTTCGCACGATCGGCATAGCCGATCTATTGCGATCGCGCGGAAAAGAAGGTAACAGAGAGAAAATAAAGGGTTCGGTTTGGCGGGCGTCAACGCCTAGATGACATTGTCGTTGACATTCGTCATCGCTCACGGCTGGTACTGCAGGGAGTATACACATTCAACAAAAAGTGTGCATAAATATATGTACATTATGAATGTATTGCAAGCGTGATTCTTCTTCGCCCAGGTGTCCCACCAACACTCATCCCCACCCACCCTGCCAATTCTTCATTTATTTTGTGGCGGTAGGTCAGTTCGTCAACAAGCTGAAGAAGAATACACAAAATTTCAGTTCTAGCACCCCTACATACTATTGCAAACACGCAAAGTACGTGAGAATGCATGTGCACACATACACTAAAATGGGCCGAAACAAGACAAAACAGACCCAGAAACAAGCAGGCAGAAAATGAGAATTCGTTCGGCTCGCGGCACATTATGAGCCGAACATGACGAAATCAGAGCCGAATGAATCGATTCCCACCCAAAGTCAGTGGGTTGTCGATACATATTTCATACATATTTATATGTTCTTGGGCCGAACCCTTAAATAAAAATGGAACCGGTTCGGTTCACGGCTCCGAGACATTGCTTGGGTTTGGTTCAGGGTTCGGTACGATCACTAACCATATAATATATAGACATGACAATTCAAGTACCGAAATTGACCGCACGAAAGTCAGAAATCAGCTCCCCTGAGCCAGTCGTGTGTTTGAGTGAGTGAGTGTATGCGTGCTCATGTATTCTCGCGACTTTTGCGTGTTTGCATGTGTGGATCAGCTCTGGACAGAGTCGTGAGAGGGTATATGTGCTCATGCATTCTCGCGTATTTTGTGGGCTTTGCATGTGTTGTCAGCTCCCGAAAGTCGTGAGAGTGTATTTGTGCTCATGAGCATGCATGTACATTGCGTGTTTGCGAGTGTGTATGAGCGCACAACTGAAATATTCGGTCACCCAACTTTGTTTTGATTTTTGTTCTCGAGCCACCCTTCACTTTAGCATTATTGGAGTCGACCCTTTTTGAAGACGCTTGCCTTATAATACCAGAATAACTGTTATTTTGGACATGCTTTAGATTCTAACTTTGTTTAATATAGAATATACTAATATAATAAGCTTATATATGTATATATATTCAAAAATATATATTTCATTGTATGGTGTATTGTATTATACAATAATATATTTGATCATATATAAAAAAGTAGTATGCGCTAAAAAACATATATAAATATATCATCCTTGAATATGGATATTAATGACATATAAATGGGTAATAAATGGGCCATACGGATTTTAGTGCCACACTTGCGAGTCAAATTTGAAATCATCCCTCTTTTTCTGATGCGAATATCCATCAACAGAGAGAACTTACAAGTAAATTCATATGTGTGTGTACGTGTGCAGAGCTGCCGAAACAGCCAGCCAAATATTTTTTCTGAGATTTCTTGAGACACAAATTTGTTTGCTGAGTGTCGCTTATTGACGCGACGCACTAATACCCTATAGACAAATAATATAATTTGGTGTCATGTCTGATATACATTTTGCATTTGTACATATTTACATTCGTTCCTTATATTCGTTTATAGTACATTAAACAAAATTAGAATATAGAGGACATTCAATATATACAATTATTGTAATTTTGGGCAAGCGTCATTATAAAATCATAACTTACAATCAATTCTAAAGTAATGGGTGTTTTCTTAGACAGCGGCGTGGTAAAAAACCAATACAAACAAGATATGTACACACATACAGCTAAAGCTCAGCCTCACATACAGAGCGTGTGTTCTTTGCTGAGCTGCAATTCGTCAACAAGCTGAAGAAGAACACACAACACAAAATGTGAGACTGAGCTTTAGCTGTATGTGTGTACATATCTTGTTTGTATTGGTTTTTTACCACGCCGCTGTCTAAGAAAACACCCATTACTTTAGAATTGATTGTAAGCTATGATTTTATGATGACGCTTGCCCAAAATTACAATAATTGTATATATTGAATGTCCTCTATATTCTAATTTTGTTTAATGTACTATAAACGAATATAAGGAACGAATGTAAATATGTACAAATGCAAAATGTATATCAGACATGACACCAAATTATATTATTTGTCTATAGGGTATTAGTGCGTCGCGTCAATAAGCGACACTCAGCAAACAAATTTGTGTCTCAAGAAATCTCAAGAAAAAATATTTGGCTGGCTGTTTCGGCAGCTCTGCACACGTACACACACATATGAATTTACTTGTAAGTTCTCTCTGTTGATGGATATTCGCATCAGAAAAAGAGGGATGATTTCAAATTTGACTCGCAAGTGTGGCACTAAAATCCGTATGGCCCATTTATTACCCATTTATATGTCATTAATATCCATATTCAAGGATGATATATTTATATATGTTTTTTAGCGCATACTACTTTTTTATATATGATCAAATATATTATTGTATAATACAATACACCATACAATGAAATATATATTTTTGAATATATATACATATATAAGCTTATTATATTAGTATATTCTATATTAAACAAAGTTAGAATCTAAAGCATGTCCAAAATAACAGTTATTCTGGTATTATAAGGCAAGCGTCTTCAAAAAGGGTCGACTCCAATAATGCTAAAGTGAAGGGTGGCTCGAGAACAAAAATCAAAACAAAGTTGGGTGACCGAATATTTCAGTTGTGCGCTCATACACACTCGCAAACACGCAATGTACATGCATGCTCATGAGCACAAATACACTCTCACGACTCTCGGGAGCTGACAACACATGCAAAGCCCACAAAGTACGCGAGAATGCATGAGCACATATACCCTCTCACGACTCTGTCCAGAGCTGATCCACACATGCAAACACGCAAAAGTCGCGAGAATACATGAGCACGCATACACTCACTCACTCAAACACACGACTGGCTCAGGGGAGCTGATTTCTGACTTTCGTGCGGTCAATTTCGGTACTTGAATTGTCATGTCTATATATTGTATGGTTAGTGGTCCAGAGCTGATCCACACATGCAAACACGCAAAAGTCGCGAGAATACATGAGCACGCATACACTCACTCACTCAAACACACGACTGGCTCAGGGTAGCTGATTTCTGACTTTCGTGCGGTCAATTTCGGTACTTGAATTGTCATATCTATATATTGTATGGTTAGTGGTACGATATAGCAAGGAACCCGCAGAGAACCAGTTCCACAGGGTTTGGTTCCGGACCGGTTTGCAGCTCTGGTTTTTATATTATTAAACATTATTATTTCTTTAAACATGGTTTGAATTAAGTTAAATTTAAATAACTTTGAAATGCAGTAAAATAAAATGATTTATTTGTATGAAACATGATTGCTCTATATCTTTTCATTTATTTTACTATTTTAAACCCGAAACCGGGTTTGGAACCGAACCCAAGGTTCCAAAATATTCAAAACCCGGTTATAAAACTTCTGCGAATTTTCAACCTAGGGTTCGGAACCCGAAACGATCCCTGGCCGTTTTTTCAGGGATTTGCAGCTCTGGTAATAACAGCGATGAGTCTCAGCTACACGTTCAAGTTGATCATTGCTACGATGAAGCACTATATCACGATTATTATATTAATCACCCAGTATGACTGTTAAGATTATGTTAAGATGTTAGATCTACATATGCGTGTAAGACGACGAACGATGGTCTTATGGCTACGAATATTAGCTCCAGACTGATTTGCAAGGGCTGACGACGTAATTTCCGTGCCCTATGAGTCAACGCTTAACGAGCGGGAGAGAGTGCGATTAGGAGAGAGTTAGAGCAGGTCGGACTGCTGCTAAGCCAAGTACGAAGAATGATTGTACACAAATAAACGAAAGAAGGCCACTGCCGTGCGTAAGCATATGCGGTAATAAATGATTTTAAAGTTGGCATTGCAAATAACAAACAGATATTCATTTACTTTAGGCCGCACCACTTGCTATAATGAATTATATTTTTGCTGCTTGACCCGACATATTCCCCCCGTTGAAAGCATGCCCTTCAACAGGATCTTTAAGGGGCAGCAGACACAGCTTTTTGAGGGCTCACTTGGTAATTCCAGATGAAGTCTTCAGAACGACGACTCGGGAAACTGCATCTCTTCCTCGCCAGTGGCCACTTCATGGGGGGAAGATTATCATCCTTGACAAGGATCAAATCTGCCACTGCTAAGTGAGCGTTGCTGCAGCGAAGTGATATACTGCTCTTTCCACCGGGACCAGAAGAGCTGCTGCAGGTAAAAAACGCTCTGCCAGCAATCCAGGCTGAAATTAAAACTAAAGGTCTTGATGTGGCATAAAAACGTCCACAGCTCGTCAAATCCAAGAACCGAATAGCCTATCGCACGGTAGAAGTGTTATTTGGCCGTCTTCACTACAGCCTCCGAAAGGCCACCAAAATGCGGGGAGCACAGAGGAATGAAATTCCAGTCTATAGACTCAACAAAGCTAAAATCCAGCACAGTCTTCTGATGGTCATCGCTGAGGAACAGAATTTTTCCAGGTTTCCGTCGGGTGCTTATGAAGCGCTTTAGTCCATGAAGAAAAAAAGCAAGTGTAGATAAATCCTTAATCAGCTTCAGATGAGCTTCGTAGCGAAACAAATGAAGACACAAGCGTAGCACTTGATGATGACGCACACACACACGTGTGTGTTCGGAAAGTTCGGACGCTATTTAGCTATTTAGCCGAGATTCCTGCAAGAAATAGTCCAAAAGGAGTGAATAGCACCAATAGTGCAACCGTACATACCCAGGACTCTCCAAGGCATAGTAGATGCCGCAGATGAAATACGCCCCCCTTGGCCGCCTGGAGGGGTGAGACTATCCTCCTTTCTTGCTTTCTTTCTCTCTATTCTCTTTCCTGGTAGCACTTGTTTTTATAGCACTTGTTCTTTTTTTTAATATTAAATCATCATGTCGTCTTGTTATTGTTCTTAGCTGCAATTGCAACTCGCCAGTGCACTGAAGCGGAACAATTGAGACATCGGCAAGGGCATAGATAGGCCCGATCTACATCTAGATCTACACAGGTTTCCCCCACCAGATAGCGCCACCAGTACACAGTGCCGAAATAAAGTTTTGGGACAAACTTCTGTCGATGAGGAGTAAAATTAATAGGAGTAAAAGGGTGCTAATGGTAGTGGAGCCTACCAATACCATATACCACAGCGAGCCGCTGCTAAGCGCAGATGGCGACAAAAACGGCATCAAGGTACAGCCTTGATAGGAACACTGGAAATACCAATTAGGAATGAGGTTTTTTGGGCTGACGGCGTTAGTATTTTAGAACTTCAGTAAGCGGATTGATATCCTACCGAAATGGCTTCTAGGTTAATGCTGGGGCCGCCTCCCGCTCAAAACTATCAATTCCCCTAGATACGCCTCATGTCTCTTCGCCATTAAGTTGATGGTACAGTCTCAGTTGAGTAATACTCCTGACTAGCGCGGATCCGGCTCTGATTTCTCGACCCTACGAAGGTGAGAGTCAACCCTAGCATGGCCTCACTGCCTGCATAGACAACCATGCGAGTATTAACGCGATTGCACAAACGAGCAGGAATAACGAACCTGGAGTTGGGACCAAATAGCATGAATACAACAACACCAAATGTCACCAGTCCAGGAGCGGACTCAAGATGAGCAGGAGATAAATGAAAAGGAGCAGAACGAAAGAAGCAGAACGAGAAGGAGCAGAACCAGGAGGTGCAGAACCACAAGGAGCAGATCCAGGAGGACCAGCCCCAGTCTCGGAAGGAGCAGAAATGTTAGATGGGAAGAGGTGCACCATTAACAATCCGATTAGGGACTCCATAGAGAGTATACGGGCGCTCTATGAGCTGGATGGCCATCCAGCTCCACGACAATAGGGCGAAGGCGGTGACCCGCAACCACCAGTCTTCCCAAACCTCACCGCTGTTTCGGACAGTGGTGGAGCCAAAGAGGAAGCAGGCGAATGCTAAAACGCCAAAAAATAAGAGGAGTAAAGAGACATATACCCAGACGGACCCTCAGATCGCAACTTGCTCGGTCGGTGTGGAAGTTTAACAAGCAGGATGTGGAGACACCACTGAGACCCCAACGGCTTCCCCAAACGGAGAATGGAAAATGGTGGTGAGAAAGGAGAGGACACAGAAGCCGAAGACTACGCGTGTGACGACGTGGAGTGCACGCCCGGATGCCATCGTCATAGCGGCGAAAGATCCGGCCAGCTATGCTGAAATCCTGTATAAAGTTAAGCAGACGGAGAAGCTCCAAGGACTAGGTGAGGCGGGGGCAAGAATCCGACGCACACAGAAGGGGGAGCCGCTGTTGCAGCTGAGTAAGTCCGGGGAGGTAACTTCTTCTTTTCAGAACTTAGTTGCTGAGTCACTGGGAGAGGTGGCAGATGTCCGCTCATTCCAGCAACGAGTCATGGTGAAATGCCGCGATCTGGACGAAATAACCACCAGGTAGGAGATTAGGGATGCCCCGAAGCCAGCTGCCAAATGTGGCACTGGACGATATAATGGCCAGAAGAGGATACGGACAGACCCAGATTGCCTCTATCCGACTGCCGATAGGAGACGCACACAGGACTCTCATAATAGGAACCCTTCAGGTCGGTTTGGTGAGATGCAGACTCAGGGAACAGGTCAGTGTCACCAAATGCTTCCGCTGCATGGAGTTCGGACACGTGGCCAGACACTGCAAGAGAGACACGGATCGAGCCAAGCTGTGCCGGAGATACGGGAGGATCACCAGGCAAATGACTGCAATCGGGAGCCACAGTGCATGCTCTGCAAGGGGAAGAAGGCTGATTGGAAGCACGTGGCGGGCAGCGGTAGATGCCCCATGTTTAGGAGGGCTCTATCATAAAGAACAACATGAGATTCAAAATCAAAGTCTCTGCAGCTTAATCTGAACCACTGCAGAGCAGCTCAGGGCCTGCTCATGCAGACTGTAAGAAAAGAGGATGTTGACGTCGCCATCATAATCGAGCCAAACCTAAAATGAAAACTCGAAGTATGGAGCAGCGATTTGGAGCTGTGGAAGCCTAGGAGGGGCCTAAGCTGCTGCCGCACGTCAGTGGGATACACCAGGACCAAGATAGCTGGCATGCACTTCTACAGTTGCTACATTGCGCCGAGCGTATAACTAAAGGAGTTTGCCAGCGTACTAGAAAGCATAGGGGACGATGCGCGCAGCCGTACTCCAGTGATCATCGCAGGCGACTGTTAATTTGGCACACTCATTAAATCAACTCATCGATACCAGCCCTGGCACGTGCATATTGGCGGGAACTTATTGGCATGCTTGCATAAAAATATAAATTGTTTCATTTATGTAAACATAAAACTATAAGTATGGAATATAAAGGTCAAGGTATGTAGAATCAATAAAAAAAACATTTTCGTGATGTCATTGTATATGAATTTGTGTTGTCAAGTGTTTTGTATGTGTCTATTTAGCAAAACTGTGTAACAAAAGTAGTTGTGTTTTGTGGAGTAAGTGGAGTCCAGCTAACAAGATCAAGTTCATTATAAATTTATATTGTATCATATTTAATAAGTCTGATTCGCTCGTTTTCGAAAAATTACTATAATTGAATAATCGATCCGATGCAGCAGTAAATAATTTTATAATAGAAAATTTAGGCAATAATGGCAAGCATTTGGAAGGCAAAGTAACAAATATAGTTAAACATTTTATTGGCCACATTAAGAAATACCTGCCGAAATGCAATCGGCTGCTTAGCCGGTTTAAAGTTCACGCACACTGGCTCTCGCAGAATATTATTATAGTGCTGGAAAAAACCATAACTGCGTCTCCATCCCCTTCTAAGAGAGGCCGTCCGCTCCTTAGCTATAAGAATGCTGGAGCACGATTAAAAAGACAGATAGCTTTATCACTTGCAAAGACACTTCTGCTACACGCTGCAGCTATTTAAGCTAAAAAATCGCTCCACAGTGATCCATCAGGAGTCACGAATTCTCAAATATCTCCAGATGAAGCTCTATCATATTTTTTTTGATAATTATTGATCATTGTTGATCAATCATTGTTTGTTAGCTTGCTAATAGCCATTAAACTTATAGACAAGTTTAATAGAAATGTTTGGGTAAATACCACTCCACAGTCTGTTTGATTCTGCAGGCCCGTAAAAATAGAATTCATCAAAGAAACGGCTATTCACATAATTGCTGAAAAGTCGGATCTTGATCGACAAATACAAGTTTATGTTCCTTACGAGTAAAGCCTGGATCACTTCAGTATGGTGTAAGTCCATTACACGCATGGATACGACTCTTCGAACATGTTTTGAATGTGTCATATAGGATTAAAGTAAATAAATGGCACATAAAAGATATGCGTATGTGTATCGCCCGCCGTTCACTCGTGCTTCGTGTCGTGCTCCAGCTCAGAAACAGATTTTGAGACATCTGAAATAAAACAAAACTCCAGATGGCGCTCAACAGATAAAGGAAGACGTTCACTAACCAGGCACTTGGTATCAAACCGGTAGGGAAGGATCCCGGACAGATATCAGCAAACAAAACACAGGTTGCCGACGTCGAAAATCTAGAAATTTTCGTGGAAACTGAGTTAAAGTGTCTCTTGAGTGAGAAAACACAAGGCAGCAACAAATTGAAAGCCAGAGGTGATACAAATCAGCTGTGCCCAGCAACGCAACAATAAAAGAGCAACTCCAGAATGTCTCTAAATAGAACTTCACCAGCATCAAAGCAGGCGCAAATGAGCAACGCGATTCACAATATGCCCCCAGGTACGCCCCTAAGTGGTGCGGGACAGCAAGAAAAGCGGAAGAGGTGCGCGCTATCTCCGGCCATCTCACTCGTCATGCAGGCCATTAACCAAATGGGCCAATGGTTTGAGAAGCTAGCAACGATGGATGATATAGGTGTGCTAAAGATCCAATTAGACTTAGAGTCCGTGCAATTCGAAACACTCAAAGCGGAGAATGAGGATCTAAAAAGAGAGTTCCCACGATTAAAAATCGAGGGAGAGCAGGACCGAAAAGAGCTAAGCAGGATGGTGCAAAACAGTAAGGCCCGGAACCTTATTTTAAGGGGACTTGAGAAGGTAGATGCCACGAAGGAGGGCATGGAAAGGATACTACGATCTAGAATGCCGATTCCAAACGCAACAGTGCGTGAAACACGAGTCCTCTCTTAAAGAAATAACAAAACCAGATTGCTGGTGGAAATGGAAAGTATTTCAGTTACAAATTATGTACTGAAAAATGGGAAAAAACTAACGGGAACGTCAATCTACATCGATAGAGACCTTAGCCAACAGCAGCAGGATAATAAAATAGCCCTTTTCCAGCTGAAAAAGGAGCTAACAGCCATAAACGGAAACAATAAGGCCTTCGTCAAAAACGACCAGATCTGCATAGTGGGCAAATGGGTGTCCTTTAAGCACGCCCAAGAGCTAACTTGCAAAGGAAAGCCAGCTACCCCTATACTAAATGAACTCTTCGGCGCCGAACTGGATCTAGCCGATATAACGTATTCGCGACTTCTCACGAAAGCCAGGGAAGCAAAAAACTAGAAGACCGGCAATTACGCACAAAGAGCAGCATTAAAATTAAATTATTTATTTTTTTTTTTTCTTATTAAGTTATTTTTAGCTGAGTTATCACAACTGAAAGAATTATTTGGCCTCCCACGTCTTTGACTGGTTAACGCCACCTCCTGTTTGTGTTATTAAATAACTTTCTTTGCTTGCTTATATGTTAAAAATGGATTAATGAGTGTGTAAGGTTTCTATGCGGTGATGCTTTTTGTTATTGATAATTTAAATCTTATCTTACAACATAGCAGGCTTAAGTCAATTCTTTAAATTTATAAACACATTCCAAATCTTTGTCCTATACAAAACTTTTATCGATCAAAATATGCAGTAGTACGATCCCAACCATATACCATCGTGGGAGCCAGCAGTAAGAACTGCAGGCAGAGAAAGAGCAAGAGGCGGCCAACTGAGAAGTATCCACAAAGACCTAGCTACATCTGGCTGCTGCAGCTCCCTGGACATATGTGGATCACAATCCATAGAAATCATAAGCGAGGACACACATCTAACTATAATCCAAACCTACCTACTACCTACCTATGCAGGGCTACTATGATCAGTTATATAACATGATTCAAGAGTCCGCCAGTGATAACTTAATGGTCGTGAGTAACTTAAATGCCAAAATAGGAATACATCAGTGTGCTCCAGTGCTCCAACGTAACGCTAGTCAGGGCAGCAAAGGATCTAAAAGTAGCCAGCAACGGAAAGAAAATAGTGGAGATGTGCGAGGACAACAGTCTCACGGTCTTAAGCGGCAGAACGCAAAGCGACGGAGACGGAAGCTACATCTTTATACGAGGTCAAGCGGCGTCCACAATAGACTACTGTCTTGTAAATGATAGGTGGCATGATCTCATTGAAGACATGGAAGTAGAGCCGGAAACTTTTTCAGATCACTTACCGCTATCAATCCAAATTGACATACGCTTGCAACCCAACCCACACGACAACAAACTGCTACTGAAACTGAAATGGAACGTGAGGTACCGACAGCAGTAGAGAGAAAAGCTCCAGCCCCAAATTGAACAGCGAGAGGCCCAAATCGCAGCTCCAAATATTGAGGCCTTAACCAACTGTGTACAGAAAGCGGCATCCTGCATGCAACAACCAGCCCACCATACAAAATAACAGCCATGGTACGACTCGGAATGCCATCGAGCGAGACAACGAGCACTACTCACAGGCACGGAGGAGAAAAAGCTCGAGTACAAAGAGGCCAACGCAGCTTTCAAGACAATGTGCAGGAAAAAAAGAAGACTACTACAGGAATATTGGGCTTAAAATCAACAACATAAAAGACAGCAAGAGCTTCTGGAAGTTCGTCAGAAGATTGAATGGGATCAACAAGAGCATCCAAATCAGGGCTGAGCATGACAGCTTGACGCAGCACTTTAAAAAACTGCTAGTACAGGAAAAGCAAGCTATACAGCACTACTTTTCTCTTCCATACAACGTTAATAGAAGGGGGAAGTTAAAGTAGCAGTGAGCAAGAGCAAGAACTGCAAAGCCGCTGGAGTCGACAGGATACCCGCAGAATTTAAAAAAAATGCTTCAGAGAAATTTATTGATAGCTTAACAAAGGTATTCAACAGAATTTGGAACACAGAAAATATACCAGAAAGCTTTCGGCAAAGCATTATTTTCCCGATATACAAAAAAGGAAATGCCACTGATGCAGCGAACTATAGGGAGATATCCTTCCTTACTTCGACCATGAAGGTGTTCGCTTCAATATTGCTCTCATGCCTGACTGAGTAGGCAGAAAGGTATAATGTGCTCAGCGAATACCAAGCGCGGTTTAGAAGAGGCCATAGTACAGTGGACAGCATTTTCGTACTGGTGGCGATAGCCAAAGAGTACAGGAGGCAAACCCGAAAGATGTACACCTGCTTCATAGTTTTTAAGGCGGCTTTCTTCTCCATCGACCTACAAAACCTCTTTTTAAACTCAGCATGTCTGGAAGGTCAAAAAAAATATTGAACATATTAAGATGTCTGTACACCGATAACACGGCAGCGGTCTGGAACGGCAACAGTCTGTCCGAATGGTTCCCATGCAACCTTGGGGTGAAGCAAGAATGCCTACTAAGTCCACTGATATTTTCCCTGTACGTAGACGATATAGCATCGGTGCTGCCAGGAGGAGTATATATAGGAGCCGAGAATGTCAAGGTTCTTCTATGGCAGAATCGCCCACCATGCTGCAAAAAATGATCGACGCCATGCAAAATTATTGCGAAACGTGGGGGCTGATCATTAATGCAGACAAAACCAAAGTCATGGTTATAAAGGACGGCAGAGGCTGCTCAGCACAAAACGAAAATTGGACGCTAAATGGAGAGACACTGGAGACGGTTCGTGCTTTCAAGTATCTTGGAGTCACTCTAACCCAGAGCATGAACTTTGATTTCAGGCTGAGGTAAGCTCAGCCTTCTCCAGGATTCTAATACAAGAAATTTGTAGTTTGCAGGAACCTCTACAGGAAACGGGGTCGACCCTGACTAGGCTAGAAACAAGAGTGGAGGAGAATGAGGCGTAACCGTGCCCGTATGAGTTGGATCGAGAAGATAGTGAAGGTCACGAGGCGTTGTCAAGCTCGTGGGGTAGAGAAGGATAAGGGATACGAGGCGTTGTAACACTCGTGGGGTCGAGAAGGATAAGGGATACGAGGCGTTGTCACACTCGTGGGACCTATCAGAGGATCAAGAGTAATTTGAGAATTTGAGTAGGCCCGTACCGCGATATTCTCGGTTGCGAATTGATGTCGTAGTTCCCACCCGGAAAATAGACTTACTCGGTGGGTTCACTTTGATTAAATGTTCGTTTATTGGATATCTCTTTTGACTTTGTTGGCTTAACGTACGGCGTATAGTAATTTATCATAAGTTGCTGCGCGGAGCAACGTCTATCTCGCGGCCGGGTTCCCGAGTAAGTGTCTTGCACTTCTTTCGCTAGAACGCTCGGAACCTAGTATCCGCGGATCGAACTAGCTAACTTAAACTTATGGGTGGGGGGATATGTGACGATGACGATGACGATGCACCGATGGTCAATTTCTTTTGTCGAAAAGAAAACCGTCGCATCGAACCTAAGTGGGAGGGGAAAGTTTTTGGGTCACAATGGAGGTAGTGGTAGGAGAGTTATGGATGGGTGTAGGAGGGGTAGTCACGTGGCCGAACGGCGCGCGTTCGGTGGAAGAAAAGTGGGTGGTTTGGAGAGTTCTCGTATATTGTATGTCATGGCTTAGTTTTATACAAATGTAGGTAATTCTTAATCTTAAGTTTATAAGTCCTCCATTGCTGGTGCGG
>JAWNKY010000572.1:0-32494 GCA_035041765.1 Drosophila algonquin | reverse complement strand
CGCGCGTTAAGCGGCTGCGCCCCTCGGTCGGTTGGGCGGGAGGTGGGCTGCTTTCTTGCCTGGGATCCGCGCGTAACAGCCATCGGCTGGTGTCGCTTGGGCCACTTGATGGTGCAGTCATTGCACATCAACGTCCTAAAGTAAAAAAAAAAACAAAAAAAATATATATCACTAATATTTTATGTCTTTCCGTGGCCCTTTTTCGGGCCCGCCGGCACCCTTCTTTTTTTTGCAGGCGCTGTCTTTATGTATTGCGTACACATGTATGGGCTCGCCATACAGGCACCCGGCTTCCGACCCAACTTGGTTGGACCCACTTTGCCTCCGTCCACCTGCTGGTCCGATCTCCGCCGCCAACGGCCAGCCATACATCGAGCCATTCGTCCATACTGAACGATCGACCCGAATTCTATCCAACCGCAACACAACCACTCGATCCGCCGATCGCCTCGAGCCGAACAACGTATCGAACGCCGCTACGATCGCTGGTACGCCGAACCATCCACCTCTGCCGGGTGTTCGGGTTGACGTCGAACCAACCGCAACTGCAACCGCTCGATCTGCTGCCCGTCGCGGCAACCTTTACTGCGGCCCCCTTTCTGTTGCTCCTCTTTTGCACTTATTTCTGTGATTAATTCATTCCATATTGTTTGGAATGCTTCTGATTAAGTAATTCTGCCTTTTGGCACTTTATTTTGCACTTATAGTGTAATATTTTTCAATGATTTTGACTGGGCTAATTTGCCCTTTGCTACTAAATTCTTAATTTTCGGTCCCTATTTCACTACTCACATTTCTTCATTCATTTAATTCACTACTTCTTTGTTTTTAATTATCTCTTTTTATTTTATTATTCTTTTCTCCATTTCACACCAACACTCTACTCACTCTTATGCACATACGTATGTATTTATCTCTTCTTACATTAGTGCCGCTACTGTGATCCTCCAGAACATCCTTTGGTTCTCCTCCGCCTTCTCCTGAACTCTAGGGTATTTCTGGTGTTTTCTTCTAGAGCCTTGGACGAAGGTCTCCGACTGGAGAGACTGTGGGATATTTCCTGGAGTTGTGTTTAAATGTAGGTTTTTCCTGGTTAACATGTTGATAGCCCCGTATCTTGGTTCAATTATTACACGTACGATTGGTTTGGAATATAAAAGTATTCTGATTCTTTATTTAACGTTGGGTAGATGATTTTACAACAGTGGTGATTCCCTAATTCTGAGTGGCCGAGAATCTGCTGGCGTTGGGGTTGGCGCCCGCTGTTGCAATTGGAGTGGATGTGAGTTGGTGGTGTGAGTCGATGTTGTTGGTAGTCCCCACATTGTAGCCAGCTCGTAGAGGTTTTGGAGGAGGAAGGGCGAGGGTAGGTGCTGAGGTGGCAACTCGCGCTTTGCTTTTTAATGCTTTTGTCTGTCCAACCTCTCCGGTTGACAGGCACTTTTTCTATTTTAATTTTCTATTTATATTTTTCATCGCTCTTGACTTTTTGTTTTCTTAGATAAATATGTTATTGATTTCTTCCCCATTCCCCTTAGGCACTGAGGAAACCCAATTGCCTAGAATAGTTCCTAATTTATTATCCATTTTCCAAAAAAAAAACATTCGCTTTAATACTTAGTTTTTGTTATTGTGAATCGAAGTTTCACCTGCAAAAGTTGAGTTTTGGTTGCGTTTAGTTGAGTTTGTCCGATTTTCCGAATATTTCAACCCTGATCTGCCTGTCGTGGAATTATCACCACTAGTTACAACAAAAATTGGCAGCTCAAAATTTAAATTTTGGAGCGTAAGCAATATGGCTGGGGAAAAAAGTACATACAATTGTTAAAACCACTACTTTAAACCAATTTTATTATTAAAAACCAAATAAACAATGTGGTCGATTTCTAAAATTCGGTCGGAAAATCTTAGCCAAACGCTAAATTGAATTATTAAAAATTAATATAAATTAAATTATTATTAACAATATCCAATTTAAAATTTTTTTTAATTTTGGTACATATGTATGTAATGTACATATACAAATAGCCAATATTTAAACAAATTTGCAATTGCAGCCGTGCA
Organism: Drosophila algonquin; assembly: GCA_035041765.1. Taxonomy (NCBI): domain Eukaryota; kingdom Metazoa; phylum Arthropoda; class Insecta; order Diptera; family Drosophilidae; genus Drosophila; species Drosophila algonquin. The sequence goes on along the minus strand of JAWNKY010000572.1, from coordinate 30,430 downwards.
ATTTCCCTGCGGAAATTTTCCTTCAAAAATAGATTCCAAGGTTATTCGCAATGTCCAAGAGCGTTTCTTGGAAATTTGATCCAAATACTCCACAGTTGCTGCAGACATCGTCGCCAACTCCATACATTGCAGCGTCGTTATTGTCTCTTGCTCTGCCACATAGAGCATCAATTATTCTTGAGTATTCATATTAATAAAAATTAAATAAAAAAAATTTTCGTAGACAAGCACGTGCCAGCAGCCGAAACTCAATAACTCAACTTTGGTATAGTGTAAATCCAAATTCTGAGTTATTGAGTTACCTATCGATAAATGTGGTAACTCAATGTAGTGTAATAACCTCTGCACACTGAGTCCATCAAGGGGGAACGTTGGGATTTTTGACAGACGGTGAAACTCCGATTCACACTGGCACCGTCTACCGTTTACCGTCTAACAGCTGATGACTATAACAAAAACTGAGTTTTTGAGCGGAAGATATTTTTATTTTTGTTTGGAAAAAAATGGATATGGAAGATTTCTCAATTGTTTTAACTATGGTTTAACAGCAAAATATTTTCTTGCAACAACTAATCATGTTGTTAGACGAAAAGGATAAAAATAGCGATTACAGCGGAATAATAATGTTCTGTTGCATACTGCACAATATGTTTAATAAGCACAATAGCGCAATAAGCTATAGTTGGGAGTTTTTACCAGCAGAGCAGAAATCACAGCCCGATACCTGCAATAGTTCTGCTGATGATAACCAGTCAGCAGAACAGATACGATCTGCTTTAGCAAAGTATTGCGTAAATCGCAATAATTAAGAAATAAAATGCAATTTAAAAACGTATTTATTCATTTTTGTTTTGTTTTAAACAAGCCAAGAGATCATTATGGAATTTTGATTGGTTGCTTACTTATTCATCTATACGTTTACCCAGCAGCTCAGCTATCTGCTTCTTGTGGTACTCTATTAGCATGATTTCCATCTCCGTGGTCCACTGCAGCCTGCCGCCGCCTGCTCGTCTCTTATTTCCTGCATTGTGTTCAAGTATTAACAATAAAATTATTAAATTAAAAATATATATTCATTTGTATAAACGTACCACTAGAACTTCCTGCTCCTTCCATTTTAGATTGTGTTTCTTTTTAGTTGGTTTTCTTGGCTGTCATTGCGTACATATTCGCAGTGAATTCCATTTTTTCGTTGTGAATGCCAATTTTCCAGAGTCGCATTTGAAAACCATCGGCCAAATATCGCATAGAATCGTGCGGCTTAGGAACATTCAAAATAAACGGTGGAACTAACTGGGAAATTTTCGGAACGGCAAAACCTTACGCACCGTCTAGAAAATAGAGGGTAAACGGTGCTCAGTGTGAATAGGCTATAAAAGGCTATAAGAATTCCACCACATCCCAAATTTAGGGTATCTAAAATTTGTTCCAAATTCAACTTTAACCTATCGATTCCAAGTTATTGACGCTATCTTAACGAAAGAACATATTTACATGTTCAGCTGAGTTATTTCTTTTTAAGTATAATATATATATATTTCAATGGCAGACGATTTGCAAAACTATAAATTGCAGTTGCAACAGGTATACTAATTCGTAACATAGATATGTACACTTATCAGTATTGTAGTATGCACTTAATCTCTGAGTTGTGAGTTCAATAAAGAAAACAAACGTAAAAACATACATACATACATATATACATATGTATATACAGTGGCGCACAGCTTAAATTATGCAGAGCATACTTTTAAATTCAAACGTTAATAAATTTTAAACTTAGGCATATTGCAAGAAAATTGGAACCTACGTAACGGAAAAAATGTCTAGATTAACATAGTAGTAGTAACAAAAAAAAATCAAATATAAAACATTTTATGCAGTCCCGAAAATTAAAAAATTTTGGAAATAATAATAAATTCTTATAATATTAGTATTTTGTATGATAGCCTTTAACCACAGCCACAGCCAGGTATTGAATCCACACATTTTTTTGTCAGTTCGGACGAAATGCTGCTACTCATTTACAAGAGCCTTTTTAGCTTATTTTATACCCGGTACTCGAAAAGGGGTATATTAGATTTGTAGTGATAGTGGATGTGTGTAACGCCCAGAAGAAAGCATTTCCGACCCCATATAGTATATACTGTGGCTCAGAGACAAAAAAATGCAGTGTCAAATAAAAAGTTTAAGTTTTAATACGATCTAACAGGTTGGGAAAACCCAGTATTTAAGGGTCAAATATTGGTTTTGGTACCTAATGTACATACCTATCATCGGTCATTCGAATTTTTAAAAAATAATGTGTAATAACTTTATGGCAGCCAATTTAACTTTTTATTTGACACTGCATTGTTTTGGCTCTGAGCCACTGTATATGTATTCATGGTCAACATCAATAGCCGAGTCGATATAGCCATGTCTGTCTGTCCGTTCGTTTTTCCGTCCGTCTTCATTAGCGCCTATATCTCAGAGACTATTAAAGCTAGGTTAGGCTAGGTTTAACCTATTAAAGCTAGAAGAACCATATTTTAGTTAGAGATACGAGAAAACTAAAAACGCAGAATCCTATAGAATGACTATTTTTATCAGAGCGTTGAATCTGGATCAGATCGGATTATTAATATAGCCACAATGAAGAAAACCATTTCGAAAGTCATCGTTCCCCTCTCGCTCTCTCTCACACACGACCCCGTCTGCTTTGCCCATTCGTCTTTTTTGACGCCTAGTTCTCGGAGACTTAAACAGCTAGAGCCAAACTTTCTATCCAAGCTCCTGTGATATCATTCCAATGTAATCATTTTTGCCAATTTAAATCATAAGATCACTTATATTCTGATTGAGTACCGGGTATAAAGTAGAGAAAACGTTCCCCCTCGTTTAATATGATTTTGATATTTTCGAATGTTTGTTTCACATGGTCTACACAACCCGCCTTAAGCTTTGGATCGTTGTCTTGATAAAATCGGAACATTTTCCTCATTCCAGCTCATCCGCACTTTGAATATAGATACATAACACATAGATGAGATACATGTTTTTGTGCATAGTGGACTCTAAAGTCCAGTTATCCCGGACCAGCAGCAGACATACAGGCCCAAACCATCACGCTCCCACCACCATGCTTTAATGTAGCTTTAAGGTTTTGCTTTTGTAGCTCCTTTAGTCTTTCGCCAGACATAAGAAAACATTTCCGTCCGATTAAAAAAATTTTAACTCTGACTTATCTGCAAATATGACTGTGTTTCAGAAGTCTGGTGTCATCGAAAGGTGAGCCTTAGCATATGTAATACGACATACGACACGGCGAACTGTGTCATCACAGCAGTTCTTGCCAAAATCAGCAGTAACTTCGGACGCCAATTTTGGAGCCGATAGTCACGGGTTTGCCTTTATATGTTTTTTAACGCTCATCGACTTCATTAAAAATCTTGTTTGGTGCGCTCGATATTTTTTTGACTGTGAGGACTTTAAACGGACCGTTGTAGGGACCGTTTTTGAAACGGGTTATCGCTGTTCCAAAGTCGTGCGTGGACTCTTCAAACACAAAATAGATCAAATCGCAATCACACAAAATTAAAGAAATTACGAACAACGCATATGAACAAAGAGTATCGATGGAATTCCGGTAATTTGAGAAAAGTTGATTTGAAAAGTATTTGCATAAAATAAGATGTAATGTGAACAAATTCAGTATTTTAATTTTGGCAAATGAATTAATCTGGAATCTGGATCAGATCGGATTATTAATATAGCCACAATGAAGAAAACCATTTCGAAAGTCATCGTTCCCTCTCGCTCTCTCTCACACACGACCCCGTCTGCTTTGCCCATTCGTCTTTTTTGACGCCTAGTTCTCGGAGACTATAACAGTTAGAGCCAAACTTTCTATCCAAGCTCCTGTGATATCATTCCAATGTAATCATTTTTGCCAATTTAAATCATAAGATCACTTATATTCTGATTGAGTACCGGGTATAAAGTAGAGAAAACGTTCCCCCTCGTTTAATATGATTTTGATATTTTCGAATGTTTGTTTCACATGGTCTACACAACCCGCCTTAAGCTTTGGATCGTTGTCTTGATAAAAACGGAACATTTTCCTCATTCCAGCTCATCCGCACTTTGAATATAGATACATAACACATAAATGAGATACATGTATTTGTGCATAGTGGACTCTAAAGTCCAGTTATCCCGGACCAGCAGCAGACATACAGGCCCTAATCATCACGCTCCCACCACCATGCGCCTTAAGCTTTGGATCGTTGTCTTGATAAAATCGGAACATTTTCCTCATTCCAGCTCATCCGCACTTTGAATATAGATACATAACACATAGATGAGATACATGTTATTGTGCATAGTGGACTCTAAAGTCCAGTTATCCCGGACCAGCAGCAGACATACAGGCCCAAACCATCACGCTCCCACCACCATGCTTTAATGTAGCTTTAAGCTTTAAATCAGCTGTTTTTTGTAAACAGCGCCAATATAAGGAATATATAAGGAAAATATATAAGTCTGACGATAAAGTGATTGTGTTGGTGGCAGCATAAATTGTTGCCAATAAATAGGAAGGAGACGTACAGCGTAGTCAGAGGCGCCAAAGTGTCAAAATGATCAAAATCCTTATTTTCCATGATCCGCCAAAGACATGGTCTTGCCTCAACAGCTTTTATTAAAGCAATCTTCTCCTCACTTTAAAAATTTGAATATCTCTTTTTGGGTTTGCGCACAGATTTTGTCTCCACCTCTCACTTGTACTTCAGTAATAATAGGCACATATATTTTCCTGGCACCCATATCAGCTGTTCTCTCAGTCCACATTCGTGGGGATATCGATAAGAATTCGTGGATTTCGTTTACGTTGCTGGATACTGAGGCCAGGTAAACACAAACGAAAAAATCCTGGCCCAGTTTTTTTTTATATGGAGATTGACAGTAATTTTTAGTTTCCGCGGTGCTGGATACCTAGCTTAAAGCAATAAACCAATTTCGTCTGCGGGCATGTTCGGGATTTTTCTAAACACACCAGCGCACTTGAGTGTATGCGTGCCAAGCACTGATATATGTATGTATGTGTGTACGTCAATGATATCGAATATTAATGAAAACGGGACAACCCGAAAAATCATTCGAGGTCGAGGTGGATTACATTATTATTAATTTTTTTTTTTCAAATACAAATGCCAAGAAAATGTGTAAAACACAAAAAAAAAATTTTTAATTTAATTTAATTAAATTTTGAATCTTTATGAAATAAACTGTATTTAAAAGAAAAATCTTCTTAAACCTAGTATGCAAAAGTACATCCTGCAGCTTTTTCGTAGGATATCGATTTGTTTTGACCTGCAGGGGTGTTTTATTTTTAACCCTAAGTTTGTTTGCGGGGCATGCTGCCGTGAAGGCCTTGTTGCATGCTTCAGTGAACCTGTTCACTAGACAGTTTAGGTCATCCTCTGTGCTCGTGCATATTGAATATATTATTTTTTCCCTGTTGGCTTTCCCGGCATTGACGTAGTCAGTGGGTTTCGGGCTCTCGAGAGATAGTATAGTCTCGATATTCATACCTGTGGTCAGAGAAGGAATGTTCCACAAAGACTTTCCAGCTCTCGACTATGTGTGACAGTTTGTGAGAAACAACGGTGAGGTCAATTACCTCTTGTGGGTTTTTTATTATAAAAGTAGGGTCATTTCCCCGATTGCAGATTGCACTAGTCAACAGAACATTTCTGCTGTGAACTAGCATGACTTTTTCTGATAAGTTAGGTTACGGGGCCTCTCATAGGCCAGAATGGCCGTTAGTTATCCGGATTTCGAATGGACCTTTACGAGAGTGTTTCTGAGGTTTGAAGTCGCCTAGAATCGAGGTGTTTTTAGCAAATGGAAGAATTTTCCGTGGCGACCCCTGGGATTCCAGTGGTGCCCTCAGGTATCGTCTCCTTGCCCGTGAGAGCCGGGCAGCTGCAGATGGGATGTTTCAGGGTTTCGACAGCCCCGGTTTCATCACATTTCCTGCAGCTTTCTCTGTTGTTGATGTTTAGCTTGGTTGCATGCGACGCAGCCAGGCAGTGGCCTGTTAGTATACCCACTAGCACTCTGCAATCCTTCCGTGGAAGTTGCATCAGATAGTGGCGGAGTTTATCATTGCGTTCCTTGCACATGATTTTCGAGATTCTGCAGGTGGTGGTGTTCTTCCACCTGCTGTCTGTCTTCAGTTTGGCCTGCTTTTCCAAGTCGCTTTGTAGCGTTCTAAGGGAGACAGGCACGTTTTAGGTTCGTTCGTTCACCAGCCCGACGCCTTCCTTAGCCAAAACGTCAACTGTTTCGTTTCTTTCGATGCTCTGGCGGCTGAGAACCCAGTAGATCCGCACTGACTTAGTTCTGCTTAGTAAGTCTAGTGCCTCCCTGCTTGCTAGGACACTTCTGGAACTAACCGCGGACGACTGCATGGTTTTATCGCCTCTTGGCTGTTAACGAATATGCTGCATCGGTCGGGTAGCTTATAAGACACCCTTATTTCAGGGTTCGTGGCCCGCTCCTACTCCTTCATTCATCTTGGAGCCTTCAGTGTATATGTTGAGGGGCTGAGTCAGTCCCGTCCCGTTTTCCAGTCTTCGAGTCTCATAAAAATGTATGTTTTTACTTCGAGGCGCGTTTGGGGGATCAATTGAACTATGCCCGTAATGCGTTCAGGCGCTGTGCTGCCTTACCTGCAGTCAGACTAGAGTATATGTCCAGGGGGTCGATTCCGAGTGTAGTTTCGAATGCTTTAGTTGGAGTTGACCTCAGCGCCCCTGTGGTGCAGAGCCGAGCCTGTCGCTGAGTCTTTTCGATAAGTTTGTGGTCTTCTTCCCGGAAGCTTGCCACCACACTAAGACTCCATTCAGCAGAGTTGGTCGCACCACCGAGATGTAGATACAGTGCATAAGAGCAGGTGACAGACCTCATGTGCTGCTAAGAATCTTTTTGAATGCGTAAAGCGCAATGGTGGCCTTCTTCACCCTCTCCACTACGTTGTGTCTCCATGCCAGTTTGCTCTCCACTACTGTGCGAAGGTATTTGACCTGTGCTTTAGGGGCTAGCCTTGTCTGGTTGATTTTAGGGGGGATCCATGCTGGAACCTTGTACCTCTTGGTGAAGAAGATGAGGTCCGTCTTATCCGCGTTGATACTGAGTCCTGAGTTTCATTATGGAGCTGACAGTCAATGGACACATACACCCGTGATAAGTACGCTTATGTCGTCCGCACAAGCTGTTATTTTTGGGGCCTTCCTCTCGAATCTGTTGATAAGGTCGTCGACCACCAGATTCCACAGGAGGGGCGACAGGTCTCCACCCTGGGGTGTGCCTCTGTTTGCTCCTCTGACCATAGAAGCGGTGCCCCACTCTGATTGCACCCGTCTACAACTTAGAAGGTTTTTTATCCAGAGGTTGATTGCTGGGTGGGTGTTGGTTGACCCTAGGCAGTCCATTATGGCTTCTGTAGCTGTTATTAAATGTTCCGAGTGTAGTACTATTTCCACCTATTTTCCCTTGGTGTAGGCGTGCTGGTTGGTTGACATCAGTCCCCCTACTTCGTTTCTGATGTATAGATCCATCAGCTTTTCTAATGTTTTCAGTAGAAAGGAGGTTAGACTTATCGTCCTATAATCCTTGAAAAATTACTCGAGGTTATTTCTTTGTAGAGAGAGGTCCCGATTCTACCAGGGCCCTGGTAGTGCCCTACCCTGCAGGGTGGGCATGCTGCGTGGTAGCCCTCCAGCAGTTATGTAGATAGGGTCTCTAAGGACTTCTCTATGTCCTCCGTGGATTTCACTGAGCCCGGATCCGCGAGTTTTGAAGTGACTGTCCTTCTAAACTTCTCCCAGTTTGTGTTCCGGGAGTTTATATAGACTTTCACTTTCGGAGTGTATTCGAATTCGCACTTGAATTGAATGTACCTGTGGTCTGAGAACGACGGTCTTTTGAGGATCCTCCATTCAGATATATAGGTACTATTTCCCGTTACGAGAGTTAGACCTAATACGTTTGACGAGGTAGGACCTTCGTAGGTGTATTCCTCTCCTACGTTTGCTACATCTATGTTTGTTGATAATATAAAGTCTAAGAGTGACTCACCTCAGTCGTTGATGTCGGGGCTTCCCCATACACTGTGGTGGGCATAAGCGTCCTTACCAATGATCAGTTGGTAGTCTTTGGAGTCGGCTTCTTCCACCAGACTCCTTAGTTCTTCGGGTGGTGCAGATCTGTCGTGTGCCATGTAGCAGGAGGCATAACTACTGTCAGGTCGTCTGTGCTGTAATGAGATATATGGCCCTTGCTTCATGGTCATGTGGAGCTTCGTTGACGCTAACTTGCTCTTATGCAAGTTGAGCTGTAGCACACTCAGGTTCATGAGCTGCTGGCTCGCCTGCACTTGACGGGTTGACTACTAAGGTCAGGTCACCGTCTTCTTCCTCTTGTGTCGCCGGAGTGACGACAGTGACGTCGGTCGAGCGCTGCCTCTTGGTAGCTAGAAACTCTTCTACCTTGTTGGCGTGTTCGCTCGTCGATTCCTTCATCTGGGGCACCTGCTCGTAGTACCTACGGCCCTCCTCTACCTTCAGTTTGGCCGAAGCTATCTTGGATTTCTCCTCCTGGGAGATATACGCCTTGCCTTGAAGCTTACTACCTTGAGGGCCGCCTTGTATTGCGCTTCATTCCCTGCCTCGAACGATTCGGCCCTTCCCTACGCAGGGAGCTGGTACCTGGTCCAGGCGAGCGGAGAAGGCTGTCTTCTTCTTTTATTTGCTGATGTCCGGCACGTTTGCCAGGTCCGAGTCTGCCTCGAAGTTGGCACCTGCGCGGCTCATCCTTCAGCGGGCGGTTGTGTCAGTAGTAGTATTGCAACTGACGTGACCTACTCGCGCCACGTCCGAGGTATAGCCACAGGTGACCATCAGAGAGATCATCCACGTGCCCGCCGGTGGTAGCAGTCACGCTTCCCACCGACGTTTGGGTTGACATCAAACCCGTGTCTCCTCGTTCGTCCGCTCCATGCATTTTTCAGAACTGCAAGGTTCAAAACAACCAGTTAGAAGAAACATAAGTTATGTGAAAAATAAATGCACTACCTCTGGAAAAAATATAACAAAATTTAAATTATTCTTAAAAAAAAACAAAACCAATAAAAATAACATAATTCTTTAAAAAATTGTAATCTCCAAATCTATCAGAAAAAGACTTTTTGGGTCACAGCAGAAATAAAAAGTTGAATTTTGTTGATTAGTGTTCAAAGACGTCCATGAAAAAGATTTTTCCAGGGCAGCAGCAGTTTAAAGAGGTAAACTGAGCTTTATATGAAAAAAGGTAATATTAGGTCGTTTCCTCTACATTCTGCTATGGTTTCGAGCAAAAAGTCGAAGATCACACCGGATTTTTTTTAAAAGGAAATATATATACAGTGGCTCAAAGCTGAAACTATGCAGTGTCAAATAAAATGTTTAAGGTGGTATAGATTTTAAACTAGAGGAAAAACAAAAAATGTTTAAACGCCAGTTTGTTGTATGTTTTATCCCAGTTAAAAACGGAACTTTATTTGCTGATTATCTATTGCTGTTTTAAAAATAAAATAAAAACTTAAAATATATCTTAAATACAGGTCAAAGCTGAAACTATGCAGCCACAAACTAGTTTAATATTAGTCGAATAAAAGGTTAAACAGGTATTTTAATACTTAGTATGCAATCCCTTAACCTTTATTATGGCTTTTAACCTACAATTAATGAAAGAGACCAGCTTCCGAATGCTTTCCGGGCTTATTTTGCTCCATTCCTCCAGCAGAGCTTTTTTAAGGTCGTTTTTGCTAGAAATCCTGTGATTCTGGGTGTTTTTCTCCAGCGCAGCCCACAAATTTTGAATAACATTTAAGTTTGGAGACTGGGCTGGGGGAATCATTAAGTGGGGCAATTCCAGATAAGCCAGGACTGCACTATTCCGGACGAATGTTTCGGGTCATTATCCTGGTAGAACCGGAAATCAAGTCGGATTCCTAGTTTCTGGAAGCTTTGGTGCAAGTTATCGGCCCCAAAACTTACCCAACAGGTAAAGGACAAAATGGGGAAGGACTGCAGTGTGGAAACTGTGCGCCGGGTTCTGCGCAACCATGACTTCAATGGCCGAGTACTCCGAAAGAAGCCCTTCATACGACTGAAGAACAAAGGGACAAGGTTGGCGATCGCAAAAACCAACTTTGACAAGGATTTGGTGTTCTGGAATACCGTATTTTGTGCACAGGAGACCAAATTCAACCTTTTTGGGTCCGACGGAAGGAACTTTGTGTGGCGAAAGCCCAATACTGAGCTGGATCCAAACACGTAAAAGCGACAGTCAAGCACGGCGGAGGAAGTGTCATGGTATGGGTATGTATTTTCCGCAGCCGGCGTCGGAAACTTGGCGTTTATTGACTCTACGATAGATAAGCTCACGTACTTCAATATTCGCAAACAAGATTTGCACCAAAGCTTCCAGAAACTAGGAATCCGACTTGATTTTCGGTTCCACCAGGATAATGACCCGAAACATTCATCCGAAATAGTACAGTCCTGGCTTATCTGGAATTGCCCCCACTTAATGATTCCCCCAGCCCAGTCTCCAAACTTAAATGTTATTCAAAATTTGTGGGCTGCGCTGGAGAAAAACACCCAGAATCACAGGATTTCTAGCAAAAACGACCTTAAAAAAGCTCTGCTGGAGGAATGGAGCAAAATAAGCCCGGAAAGCATTCGGAAGCTGGTCTCTTTCATTAATTGTAGGTTAAAAGCCATAATAAAGGTTAAGGGATTGCATACTAAGTATTAAAATACCTGTTTAACTTTTTATTCGACTAATATTAAACTAGTTTGTGGCTGCATAGTTTCAGCTTTGACCTGTATTTAAGATATATTTTAAGTTTTTATTTTATTTTTAAAACTGAGCAATAGATAATCAGCAAATAAAGTTCCTTTTTTAACTGGGATAAAACATACAACAAACTGGCGTTTAAACATTTTTTGTTTTTCCTATAGTTTAAAATCTATACCACCTTAAACATTTTATTTGACACTGCATAGTTTCAGCTTTGAGCCACTGTAGTTCGGATGAAAAATAGAACGATACGAGAAGCCCATTTCAATGTCTCCACGATTAATTTTCCTTGAGAATTCGCTAGGAAAAAAGATTTAAGATTAAGATTTCAATTCTTGTAATGACTTTATTTCCATTTTACGAAACCTCTTGTCAAATCACTAGTAGAATTGCCATTCAGTGTCGGCGTCCAAAACCATATCGAAGGAAAATCATGTCACCAATTTAATTTCTTTCGGAGTGCTAAAATTGAATGCTATTACATTTTAAATTAAAGAAACAAAAAAATAACTTAAGTTAAATCATTTAAATTTCAAGCCGTGGCAAACTATATCTGTAATTAATGAAAATACTGCCGCTCCAACTATTTATATTAGGTGGCAACGACCAGCGTTTAATCGTGTGTTCACGTGAATTTTTAAAAGAACCAGAGAAAACCAATTTTTTAAATTTAAAACGAACACTTTAGGAGATTTTTATATATTAGATGTTTTCTGTTTCTATTTTTGTTTACATATGTTATTTACATCTGTTTTCTACATTTCTATATTTACGTCTCGTGGAAGTGTGTGCGAGCGAGAAAAGGAATGAGTAAGCGCTTGACTAGGTGGCACTGCAATTGAATTTGTTCCTCCTGGCTATACTATGATCCGACCTGATCTAGATTCAGAAATTTGATAGATAAAGTCATTCTCTATGATACGTCGTTTTTGGGTTTTTCGTATCTTAGGTTAGGTTAGGTTAAGGCGGCTGTCAAGCTCCACAGGAGCCAGTCACACTTGGGCCGGTTTCGGCCCGTTGTAATACCGCGGGAGGTGTTCCCCTTTAGCCATCTCATGAGACCCGAACATATCAGCAGTTATCCCATCCTGACGCTCTTACGAAGTTTGCAATTTTTCTGGGACAGATTTTGGACATTTCTGAAATGTCTGAGACATAGGGCATGCCCAGGTATTGTAGCCTTCTCCTACTGAGAGCCGGACAGTAGCAGAACAGGTGTTCCACCGTTTCCTCCTCCTCCTCGTCTCTACAGCTACGGCAGAAATCATTGTATGGGGCTCCCAGCCTGTTGGCATGGGAGCCTATCAGCCAGTGCCCCGTGAGGGAGCGGATGACAACGCTGCACCTTTTCCTGCCGAGCTTACAAAGCTCTAGTGTGCGTTTCCTGTCAATGGTAGGCCATGTTTGCCTGGATATGCGACATAGTGGTGCTGACCGCCACGCATTGTCTGCTCGTCGCTTATATAGCTCTTTTATAAGAAGCCTACAGGTGGCCATTGGCATGCAAATATCCTCCTTCTCTTGGAGAAGGGGTATTGTGGTACCTGATCTGGCCAGCTCGTCTGCCTTGCAGTTGCCCTCAATGTCCCGGTGACCGGGGACCCAAATAAGGCTGATGGCATATTGTTGGGCCATCTCGTGAAGAGATTTGCGGCAATTTGCCACTGTGGCCGAGTTCGAGGAAATCCATGAAGCGATTTGATCGCAGCTTGGCTGTCGCTGTATATGTTTACAGTTGTTGTTGTCAGTGAAGCCGTTGTGGCTGTTTGAAGGAGCTTCAGTGCCTCCATGATCGCAATGACTTCCGCTTGGAACACACTGCAGTGATCTGGGAGCCTAAAGGAGTGCCTGATTTCGAGCTGTTCGGAGTAAATCCCTCCTCCAACTTTGTTATCCAGCTTCGAGGCATCTGTAAAGATGCTTAAGGTCGTGTCCTGGCCTGGTGGTCCCTCAAGCCACTCGTCTCTGCTAGGGATGATTACATTGAAGGGGGTACCAGTGTGTTCCCTTGGGATGCAGTAGTCCGTCTTCGTAGGGACGGTACTGCTGATAAGTATAGATGAGTGACCCCTGGTATGTGACGTCCATTGTCCGGAGTCTCTCAGACGTATCGCTGCAATTTCTGCCCTCTCTTTTCCCTCAAGTTCGAGGCTTTGGAGATTTAGGATGGCGTTTAGTGCCTCGTTCGGGGTGGTGCGTAATGCTCCACTAATGCATAGGGCTGCGGTTCGCTGAACCTTGCCAAGTTGTTTGGTTGTCGATCCTTTTGATAAGGTCGGCCACCAGACTGTAACTCCATAGAGTAAGATTGGTCTTACTATTGCTTGGTATATCCATTGGACTACGTTTGGGTTCATGCCCCACTTCAAGCCAATAGCTTTTTTACAGGAGTATAGGACTATCGTAGCCTTCTTTACTCTGTCCTTTACGTTCAGGTTCCAGTTCAGCTTCTTATCAATCACCAACCCTAGGTAACTAGCACTGTCGCTGAAGGAGAGCCTGCATCCATTTAGTATGGGAGGGTTGAGGGGCGGAATTTTGTACTTGCGTGAGAATAGCACGAGTTCCGTTTTAGTGGGATTTACTCCCAATCCTCGCGATTTCGTCCATTCTGACAGTCTCGCGAGCTTAGTGCTCATAAGGTCACACAGTGTTTGAGGGTATTTCCCCGAGAAACTGATTGCCACGTCATCCGCGTATGCCACTATTTTGCTATTTTTACTAGTTAATGGCTGGGTCTCCGGCCTTTTGCAGTTGGGCCGGAATGACCTGGTCCGGACCTGGCGATTTGAACGGGTCAAAGCTGTTTACCGCCCAGCTTATGTTCCGTTTGGTGAAAATATGGTCCATCGTGGCTGTTTGTCCTCCCCTTTGGGTTAGCGCCGGCTTGATGGTTGTGCACCCAGGGAAGTGGGTTTCAAGCAGTACGTGGAGCGACTCCTCACTGGAGTTGGTCCACGTACCGTCGTTCCTTTTAAGGTACCCTACCGAGGGGGTGGTTTTTGAGAGGAGCTTGCGCAGCCTGGCGGCTTCTGACGTCTCCTCTATTTCTGAGCAGAATTTTTGCCAAGAGGCCCTCTTTGCTCTTCGTGTTTCTTTTTTGTATTGGGCGAGACTGACTTTGTAGTCTGCAAAATGTTCCTCCTCGTTTGCGCTTTTAGCTCTGTTGAAGCTGGTTCTACAGCTCTTACGTAGGATGTCGATTTGTTTCGACCACCAGGGGGGTTTCTTTTTGCCCCTTGTCCGTGAACCTGTACACTATACGATCTAAATCGTCTTGAGTGTCTGGGCTCATTGGTGCCTTGTTGGGAAGTATTTCCTCCAAAACCGAGCTATACTTAACCCAGTTGGTTTTCCTGGGGTTAGTGTAGTCGGTGGGTTTGGGGCTCTCGAAGGATAGAATCGTTTCGATATACCTGTGGTCGGAGAAGGAATGGTCCTCTAGGACCCTCCATCTTTCCACTTTGTCTGACAGATTGTGAGACACTAGAGTGAGGTCAATAACCTCCTGTCGGTTTTTTATAATAAATGTGGGGTCGTTACCCCGGTTACATATGGTTAAGTTCGAGTTCAGTATAAAGCTGAAAAGTGACTCACCCCTTATATTTGTGTCCGTGCTCCCCCATTGGGTGTGGTGAGCATTGGCATCGCAGCCTATAAGTAGGCTTGTGTTGGACCTCTCGCTGTCGCTGGTGAGCTTGCAGACGAGGTCGTTGGGAGGATCGCTTTCCTCATGGGCCATGTAGGACGACATCAGCCTCAGATGTGTCCGCTTTAGCTCTAGGCTTACCGCTGTATTGTCGCCATTGCTGAAGTTGTGGAGCAGAAAGATGTTAAGGTGCTTTCTTGCGAGAATGCAGGTACGAATTTTACCTTCGGTTTGGGGTACAATGAGCTTGTACTCCCTCGTCGCTAACCCACAGACCTTGGCTCCGACTATCCAAGGCTCCTGGATTAGGACAACGTCGGCTCCGCTTGCATCCAAGCGGAGTATGAGTGCAGCGGATGCTGCTTTACAGTGGTGGAGATTTATTTGAAGGAGTCTCAGAGACATCTTCATGGATCTCCACCACTGTAGTGTCGGCGTCTGAGTCGTCGGAAACTTCGTCTCGACACATCGCCTCAAAATCCCGCATTAGTTCTGCGTCGGAGGAGTAGCCTTCCTTCGGCTCCAGCTCGTTGTCGGGTGCCTCGATCTCCGAGGCCACATCCTGCGCGACTGGGTTGTCGGCAGGACGAGCCTCGGCCGTGGCAGCGTCCGACTTGTACACCTTTATGGTGACCGAACTGAAGCCAAAGTTCAGCTCTCCTTTAGCTGCCTCTATTGGGGCCAGCGATTCCTTGTTCAGGATGATAACGGCCTGGTTTGTCGGCCCCTTCGACTCCTCAACCTTGACCACCTTCCAGTCAAGAGTTGGAAGTGTCGGATTGCACCTCTGCAACATCTTGAGGATGCGCTCAGGCTCCTTAAAGGTAGCCGGCACCCATAATCTCGCCCTCGGTCTACTGGGCACCTCGCCCCAGTCTACCGCGACTAGCTTCGCCCCGGCGTAGACCTCTCCGATCTGCGCCACCGCTGCTTTATATAGCTTCACGGAGCGCTCGTCATCGCAGGCAACAACTTTGATACTGCCCTGGTACCACCCCATGTCTTTGCAGACTGGAGGTGGCCCTGGGTCCTTCTCGAGCAACTCGAAGCAGCGGTCGGCAAGTGCCGCCTCCACCCACTTCCATTTACTCCTTGGGATCTTACCCTCCGCGCTGCCTTTGTCGAGGACGCCAATTAGCGTCCTCTCCTTGGCAATCTGCGCGAAGGAGATGTTGGCCACCACCCTCGACCTTTTCGCGACCGGGCCGGGTGTTTCTTGTGACCGTTGTCTCTTTGGCTGAGAGACCATTGCGAAGTTTGGGAGCACCGATGTGGCCCACTCCACCTTCTTGAGCCAGTCTGCTGATGGACTGACCTCTATGTTGGCATTTTGCCGACGGAGTATGTGCCCTGCACTCCTCCTTTCGGCATACGTATGCTTTCTAGCTTGGGCGCTGGTTGAGGGCAAATCGTCACCCTCCACCTTACCAGAAGGTCGGGCAGCCGCAATATTGCTTAGCTGCCTTTCCACGGTGTTGGTGTCGGGAGCTGGTCCGCCCCCCACCCCAGATTCGGGATGGGACCCACTCGGGTTCACCCCAGCGCTTACCGCTTTGCAGGTCTGCCCTGCTGTTGAGCTGGTCGGGCCGGGCCTTTGGGCCGATGCCTTCCCATGCGGGGGATTGCTCCCAGTTGACGTTTGGGGAGTGTCAGACTCTGTTTGTTTTTTTTGTTGTTTTTTGTTTTTTGATTGCTTGTTATTCATTATACATCCCACGAGATGCAGAGAAAGGGAACGGCACCACAAGCGCATCGTCAGTGTTGCTGCTTCGCGAACACCCGCTGGCTGTCCGGGGCTGCTTATTTTCGGTGGTCTCCCTAAAGAGAACCAGACCAGATTTTCGTATCTTAAAATATATGGATTCCACAGATTTTCGTCCTTTGTGGGGCGGAAGGGGGCATGGCAAAAGTTTGAAATACAGTTTTGCTGAATTTATATCAATAGAAAGTTTGGTTGCTCTAGCTCTTATAGTCTCTGAGAACTAGGCGTCATGGGCTCATGGGCATCATGGGCTCTACTATTTCTTGTAATTGCGTCCTTCCAAGAACGTCTCTGTCTAATTTATTTATTATATATTCTATTCTCAATTAAGAAGCAATTCACGTTTGCCTGTCTCAGACAATCTTAAAAAACATATGTTTGTCATGGCTGTCATTCAAGGGCTTTAATTGTTCTCTCAGATCTCACTAAAAACAAAACTAAGAGAAGACCAACATTTCACCAAAAAATATTTGTATATACTTCAACTCTGTGATACAATTCTTATTGTTGCACCTGACCTCCAAAAAAGTGGCACCTACGGATTTAACAAATCTCTCGAGTTACATGATAAATGTATTAGAAAAATTGGGTTTAAAATTGCATTTACTTAACTGATATATAATATATGTTATATGATATATAACAGAAATATAATTATTTGAATGATATATTTTAGATATATTAAATCAGATTTAATTTATTTATTTTTGACCGAATTTGTTTAAGTAATTTTTTATCGTTTCTTATGCATATCGTTTCTTGGCATATATGCCAAGTTGAAACGCTTTAGTTATCTCGTTTCAGTTTATGCGCAAATTTGGGGTAGCTTTTTCTTTCTCAGTTAGGTGACATGCTGTCACCGACTTAGTTTACCATTTTGTTAGTCTTCCTTTTTATACCCGGTGCTCGAAGAGTACAGGGGTATATTCGATTTTTGGTCATATCGGATGTGTGTAACGCCCAGACGGAAGCGTTAATAGCCGAGTCGATATAGCCATATCTGTCTTTCCGTCCGTCCGTTCGTCTGTCCGTCTTCATAAGCGCTTATATCTCAGAGACTATGATAGCTAGAGCAACCAAATTTTGTATCCAGTCTCCTGTGTTATCACACTACTCCAAGTGTATTTCAACATTTCGCTCCGCCCTCTTCCGCCCGCCCAAAAGACGAAAGTCTGTGGCATACACAATTTTGAAGATACGAAAAACTAAAAGCGCAGAATCATAGAGAATGACCATTTCTATCAGAGTGTTGAATTTAGATCAGATCGGTTCATTAATATAGCCACAATGAGGAAACCCATTTCGAAAGTCATCGTTCCCTCTCGCTCTCTCTTACACGCAACCCCGTCTGCTTTGCGTGTTCGTCCAGATGAGCGCCTAGATCTCAGAGACTATAAGAGCTAGAGCAACCAAACTACCAAAACAAAATTCTGATAACGGATATTGAAGATTATATACTACCTGGTGTCTTGTAAGAATGTGAAGTACATTTGTATGCCAACGACATCCAAACTTATGTTAGTAAACCCGTTAATAATATTAATGTTTCTGTGGGAATAAAGCCTAAAATTTCAAAGTGTATTTTAATTTCATGTGTTAATCTGGATATCATAAGGCAAACATATATAAATCAAAACATACATATGGTCTGTTGCGTCAGCTTTTAGCGACTAAAACTTTTCTGCCAGAAGATATAAGACTATTCATTTCTAAAGTTATTGTTATCGCTACTCTCTTTTATGGTATTTTTTGGTCATTGTGACGATCGTGGCATGTTTATGTTATGTTTTTAATCTAAGTCGTTTTGACCATGTATCACATCTTACTTACATACAACCTCAACCTCGTGTGCGACGATAAGAACAAGCAGGCCGAGTTACCCGTGCCCTGATGCAAGCGATAGATCGAGAGAGCGATAGCGAAGGTGAAAGAAAAAATAAAGGGCGGGACAGAACGGCTGCATATGCATATATGTATGAAGATGACAAGGTGGTACAGTGCAAATGACGATCAACAATTACTTTACTGCTGCACCACTGGATAAATGCTATAGATTAATGTATTATATTCGGTTGCGGAGTTCGGATTATATGAAAACATAAGTTCTTTTAAGCGGACGAAAAATCAAAAATAAAAACATTGAGGGAATGGAAGTACGTAGGTTCATTAATAATGAATATGAGTGAGAAAATTGGTAAAACTAGTTGTGTATTGAGTAATTTCATAAAAAACGACACAATTTATGGAAAAAACATTTAATTCCAAACAAACAAAATTCCAAGCTGATCTTTCCGAGACAATTATGCGAGTGTAGCAGTACATTGTCCAGCATGTATGTACAGTGGCTCAAAGCCAAAACCATGCAGTGTCAAATAAAAAGTTTAAGGTGGTACAGATTTTAAACTAGAGCAAAAACAAAAAATGTTTTAACGCCAATTTGTTGTATGTTTTATCACATTTAAAAAAGAAACTTTATTTGTTGATTAAATATTGCTCAGTTTTAAAAATAAAATAAAAACTTATTATATATCTTAAATACTAGTCCGAGCTAAAACCATGCAGCCACAAACCAGTTTAATATTAGTCAAATAAAAGGTTTAACAGGTATTTTACTTAGTATTTAATCCCTTAATCTTTATTACGGCTTTTAACCTACTATTCATGGAAGAGACCAGCTTCCGAGTGCTTTCCGGGCTTATTTTGCTCCATTCTTCCAGCAGAGCTTTTTTAAGGTCGTTTTTGCTAGAAATCCTGTGATTCTGGGTGTTTTTCTCCAGCGCAGCCCACAAATTTTGAATAACATTTAAGTCTGGAGACTGGGCTGGGGGAATCATCAGGGGGAGCAGTTCCAGATAAACCAGGACTGGACTATTCCGGACGAATGTTTCGGGTCTTATCCTGGTAGAACCGGAAATCAAGTCGGATTCCTAGTTTCTGAAAGCTTTGGTGCAAATTTTCTTTGAGAATATTGAAGTACGTGAGCTTATCCATCGTAGAGTCAATAAACGCCAAGTTTCCGACGCCGGCTGCGGACTGTACATACCCATACCATGACACTTCCTCCGCCGTGCTTGACTGTCGCTTTTAAATGTTTGGGATCCAGCTCAGTATTTGGCTGTCGCGACACAAAATTCCTTCCGTCCGACCCAAAAAGGTTGAATTTGGTCTAGTGTGCACAAATTACGGTATTCCAGAACACCAAATCCTTGCAAAAGTTGGTTTTTGCGATCGCCAACCTTGTCCCTTTGTTCTTCAGGCTTATGAAGGGCTTCTTTCGGAGTACTCGGCCATTGAAGTCATTTTTGCGCAGAACCCGGCGCACAGTTTCCACACTGCAGTCCTTCCCCATTTCGTCCTTCACAAGTTGGATAAGTTTTGGGGCCGAAAGCTTAGGGTTTTCCTTAATTTTCTTGATGATTCGTCGCTCCTCATGCTCAGTGAAAATCTTGTTCGGCGCCGTTCTGCCCATGTTTCCTATCCGATTTTCGCGGATGAAGCGCTGGATGATTAGCTGCACAGTTGATGAGCTCAGATTCACCATTTGCGCTGCGAAAATCCGTTTTTGAAGTGATCTAAGACGAGTTTCCATTGCTCCATCGTTGTCCGTTTACCCATTGTTGTTTTTGGCTTGTCACACTCCAGATCCAGATTAAGGCTAATCTCATTAGAAAGGATTAGCCTATTTATACCAAAAATAAGCAACATTCTGCAAAAAACCCGGGTTTTATGACTCGCAAGTGTCCAAAAAGGGACTGCAGCAAAAAAGCTGGTACCTCTTATTGGGCTACTGTTTTGCATAATCCGACCTAACCGGTGGGGAAAATCCAGCATTTAAGGGTCAAATATTGGTTTTGGTAGCTAATGTATAAACCTATCATAAGTCATTGGAATTTTTAAAAAATAATGTGTAATATAAGAGCTAGAGCAACCAAACTTTCTATCCATACTCCTGTGATATCAAACCAGAACGAGTTTATTTCAAAATTTTGCCACGCCCTCTTTCGCCCCCACAAAGGACGAAAATCTGTGCAATCCACAATTTTTAAGGTACGAGACAACGAAAAACGCACAATCATGGAAAATGACCGTGTCTAACAGATTGCCGAATCTGGATCAGGTCGGATCATTATTATGGACAGAAGGAACAAATTAAACAAGCGCTTACTCATTCCCTCTCTCTCTCGCAAACTTTTCCCAATCGTTATTCTTGCCTCCGCTTAAGCTTCTTCGATGGTGGAGCTATCTTGTGGAAACTACCCGAAAACCTGGTATTATCGTGTGCCCACTATTTAGTCGGATTGACAAGAGAATTCCGGGGAGAATGATGATGCGTGTCGGGTAGTCGATTCTGTTTCTCTCGGGTCTCTGGCTCTAACCAAAGCCTGAGGTCTTCACGTTGGACTACTTTACGCAGTAGTGAGTTTATGTCTGATGCGTTACCAGCGGCCGTTGATTTTATATGGGATTTTATAGCTACTAAACCCCTTTTTCTATCAATTTTTAGTGCGATGTTGCGTCAGCTAAATCGATCGGTTATAATCGCAAAATACGCTTTAGATAAAGGATTATTTAAAGAACACATATAACAAATTTCAGGAAAATGTAGTATTTTTGTGAATTCAAATCAAAGTTGAAAAACGACCGAAAAATTATACCTAAGAACTGTCTATGCGACTGACCAGTTTTCCATTCAGTATTGATAACAAAGAATATACCTATATGTATAAACGAAGTATATATGTATAAACGAAACGAATTTTGAAGTTGATAATTTTGAACATTTTTTTTTGCAACAATATATGCCGCCACGAACACAATCACTTCTTCGTCAGAGTTAATTTTTTTCCTTTTCTTATATATCAGGTTCTTAGTCACACTATTTTAGTTCGTTCCACACAAACGAAATAAATATCAGATTTCTGTCAGTAATTTTTCGCCGTGCTGAATACAGGCCTTAAACCAGGGTTCGGCAGCGTCCTATGCACTGTGTATAGGAAAAGGCCACAGAGCAGCGCAATCGGCACACACATAGTTTAAAAACGTAGTGTAGCGTCGGCCCTAAGCCCACGCGGCTTCGTTTTTCTTATTTGCTGTTTAAGCAGCAGAGAAAATGAATTGTGTGTCTTCGGCAAAAGGCTTTAATATTCTGCTCGCCAGCGCCGCGGCATACAAACGAATCGTGCTGCTTCGTGTCTCTTGTCTGCGCACACAAAAAAACATTTGTGTCGTGAGATTTCCAAATCTCGAATCCATTTTATTTATTGGGGACGTTTTTAGATCGATGATTCTTGCACCGTTTTGTCGATCGTTACATTTTCTCGCCTTATGTACTGTCTTATTGCAGATGAAGCAATTTCTGTGCAATAATCCATGTCCCCGGTTGCCTATTAATTGTTTACCATCATTCAACTCAGTCCGTAAAAGATGCTGTTTCGTTGATGGCCGGCATATTTAGAGCGATGCTCCACAAATCAACGTTTGACTGCTTCCTCGATCGTTCTTCTCTGCATCAAAAAATGGCGCGGTGTAGGTTCGTAACCACAAAATCTTTCATAAAAGCATTAATCTTGTTTTTCCTCAGAAAATCGGCTGGCGCATCATTGTAAGCCATACGTGAGTCATTTTTTGTCTGTAGAGAATTTTTGAACAGATTCTCTGAAACGTTGTAGCCTGCCCTTCAGCTACAGGCGGTGAACTGTTAAAGAAAAGCACCAAAGCGGATGCGCGATCAGCTTCCTTCCAATTTTTTCTGAAAATGTTAAATGTTGTTGTGCTTAATAGGTTAATCATATATTAGATCATCCGTTGTTATGCTTTTTAAAGGAATACCCACTTCCACTTACTGACGTATTCGATCTTCGAGACGATTTTCCGATTGCCGAATTCCCTGATTTAAACGTGTAATCACTTCACCTATACGCTGATTTGCTTCTGTTTTCCTGGAGTTTCTTGTCAACGCTGTCCAATTTTTCTTACATTCGCTTTGCCAAAGCTTACAATCGACTGGATCTACGTAAAATGTATCACTTATCTGATCCTTCACTTGTAATATCATCAGTTACTGTTGGTCATCTTGACCCTTTATCAGCTCGCCTTGGTCATGCAACTTCAACATAACTTGTAGCTGTTTTACCTCTGTGTTGTTCATCATCTGTCGCTGTTGCACCACCGCTTGGTTCTTCATCTGTAATATTATCTCCATAAACTCCTCTTTTCTCATGCTCCTACGCATCTTTATTTCTTCTGCTTCTTACTTCTTCTTTTCCACAACAGAAACACTTCAGATCTATCACACTCAAAATATTCTCTCAGCAACATTGAATCTAGACGAAATATGTCGATAGCTCGTATCGTTCCTAATAACATTTATTGAATATCGTTTGCTCATGTAATAATAAAATAGTAATATTATATTATTTCTCAACACGGCCGACATGGCCCGGTACGGCCTTCCTGAAGATCACACGTCATCGTGTGCCATACTAAATAACAACAAAATGCATAGTAGCTCCTTGCCTTGTTCAACTTACTTGACATTTAATTTACTTTATTTTTTTTTTATGTATCATTTCACGCACGCCATGTTCGACTCTCTCTAGCCCACACTTGTTCCATCGAGGTGCGGTCGTAGCCTTATTCAATATTGCACACTCACTGGTGCCAGAGTGTTATTTATTTTCATAATTCTTTCCCTCCAGTAGGTGATCCATCTAAGCTGCAACTAGCTCACTTGGCATAGCTAATGAGTTCATGAAAATACGTATACGTTCTCTTGCTAGTTAAAGATTTTAACACATAAGGGTCACCTTCTAGCATTTCAATTATCGCAAAAAAATCCAACTGAAGTTTCTCAATCTGGAGCAAGACATGGTCGCCGTAGTTGCGACGTCAATTTTTTCTTCCGTAAATAAAAAGCGCTACAGTCTGCTTTCTATTGGAGAAGTAGCGGTTAGCAGAACAGACACCATTTCTCCACTACTTTCTCCAGAATCAATGTTTTCTATTTTGATAGCATTAACGTTACTAAGCGGCTGTCATATACCGACAAAAACTCTTGCAGCTTCGAGTTCCCATTAAAGATGTTCAGCAAAATCGCTACCGGCGTCTCTATTCCCTCATATTGGTGAACAAATAGCTCTCGAAACTCAGGCCATTTGATTCATATGAAGCAGATCTGTGATGGCCACTGTAAGGCTCCTCCTTCCAGCGAGTCACTGAGTCCCATAACAAGTGCGCTGCCCTCTAACCGATTTAATCCATGATAATATCCACAGTTCTACACCACGCAGCATTATCTCCACCAATTGCGTCGAAATAGGCAAAATAGGCAAGGTGACAAATTTGCCTTTTTTGTCCGCCTTCTTTGATGCCTGTATCAATTTAATAAGGTCCATGAAACTTCGGTTCTGAGCCTCGAAAAGTGTACGACATTGATTGTCAGAGTGGCCTGGTGGCCTAGTAAATTTAATCAACCATTTCCATTATCTGCCGAAAAAACACAGCAAATCGTAAGCGTGTCGTTGTCTCTTTTTGTATATCCAAATTCAGACTGAATTCCTCTCTTCTCATGCAATCTTCTCCTTCCCACGCCTTTTTACTCCTTAATCCTTTTTTCTTCTTCTTTTCCACAACAACAGCACTTGCGCCATGCTCATCTGACACAAAATATATTGATAGCTCGTTCCAAATTAGATTTATTGGATTTGCTAATTTAAACCAAAATAGCAATTTTTGTCTTAATCACCAGCAAGCACAATTAAAATTTTATAATTCATTAAAAATTTGTAGAGCCCCAAATATATCAGGAAAAGTTTGTTTGGTTCGTTGAGAAAAGTATTACCAACTTAGCAACTTAAACATAATCTTATCATTACTAAGCGGCGGTTTTACGTAGGGCATTTCTAGCAAAATGCCCACCGATTTCAAAAAATTAAAAATCAATAAAAACGCATTTCAATATAGTTTTCTCGGAATGTTTTTTTATACCCGTTACTCGAAGAGTAAAAGGGTATATTAGATTTGTGGGGATAACGGTTGTGTGTAACGCCCAGAAGGAAGCGTTTCCGACCCCATAAAGTATATTTATTCTTGATCAGCATCAATAGCCGAGTCGATATAGCCATGTCTGTCTGTCCGTCCGTCCGTCAGTCCGTCTGTCCGTCCGTCCGTCTTCATTTGCGCCTATATCTCATAGACTATTTAAGCTAGAGTAACCAAGTTTTGTATTCGGTCTCCTGTGTTATCACACTACTCAAAGTGTATTTCAAAATTTTGCCACGCCCCTTTCCGCCCCCACAAAAAACGAAAATCTGTGGAATCCACAATTTTTAAGATACAAGAAAACCAAAAACGCAGAATCATGGAAAATTACCATATCTACCAGATTGCCGAATATGGATCAGGTCGGATCAATATTATGGCCAGAAGAAACAAATTAAATTTCAGTGGCTACGCAACGCCTGCCAAGCGCTGACTCATGCCCTCTCTCTCTCTGTCCTAAACACTTTTACGTCTCAAATACATATGTAGTTCTACATGTCATGTAGAAATTTAGAAGCAGATGTAAAAATCATATGCAAACAAAATCGGAAACATGTATAATATTCCAAAAATGTACTTCATTTTTTGAAATATTATTTTGTGCCCATTTTTTTAATTTGTCCCTTTTGCGAACATATAAGAAATTGCATAAATCGCAAGCTCATATATGTATGTACATATGTATATACTGACTGAGTACCGGGTATAAGGTAGAGCCGCGGCCTTTGCCGCGGCTCACAACGTTCCCCCTCGTTTTTTTAAGATATTGAGACTCCGCCAATTTAATTAATTGACATATAATTTCATTAACGTTGATCTGAAAACCTATTCCAATTAGCAAAAGTTCACTTTTTTGGTATTTTTTTATTTCATGTTTTCCATTATTATTTTCGCCTGTAAGAAAAATGATTCTTAATAAAAGTTTTTCCTTAAACTCTCCTACATATCGATCTACAAAAACTCTAGAATATTTTCTCAATACCTGTTAACTGAATTTTTGTAAAATTTATAAAGCCAAGGAATTTTTGTCTCGTGCGACAAGTCCCGTGCGAAAATGGTTCAAATTCAATTTAAAAAAAAAACTAAGAATCATATTTGCGTGAAATTATAACAATTTTAAAGAGTCATCAATGCTGGACAGTAGCCCAAAATCGCCCTTAGCATCAGTTAAAGGACTAGTCAAGTGGTGAATCATAACGGTAAAACCATTTTGAAAATCCGTTTTTGTTTGCCATTTTTACCACTTTAATTGCAAAATTCCTATATATTAATAATTTATTTTATTTTTTCTTGGGTTTCATAGGTAGAAGCGGCGCTGCAAACAGATCCAAATAATGAAGAACTTTTAAAACTGAAAAGTGATCTAGAGGAGGTCATTGCACTAACACGTGATTTAATTAAAACACATTTAGAAGAGCAGCAAAAGTCCTCCTATGTAGAGCCTTCATCGTCTAAAACAGCTTCATCAAACTATTTCGATGAAATTGAAGCTGCTCTGTTAGAGGCTGAAAAACTAGTCTCTGCTGCTAAAGTGTGGAAGATTGGTGACAAATGTCAAGCTAAATGGAAGGAAGATCGACAATACTACGATGCAACTATAGAAGGAATAACTAGCGAAGGCGAAGCCAGTGTGATATTTGACGCTTATCAGAATCGTTCCACAACTACTGTAAACGAATTACGTGAACGTACTACCCGGAACGAAGTATTCCCGTCAAACAAGTATTAAATGCGGTTATTATAATTAGTATTATTTTGTAATAAGTATTTATTTTGCAGACGTCACAGGCCAAATCAAAAAGAATATTTAAAAAAACGAAAACAAAAGAAACAGCAGCGCTTCAAAGACTTGGAAGAAGAGCGTGAATCTGATAAAAATAAATGGATTCACTTTACCACTAAAAATCAAAAAAAGCCAGGAATGAAAGTGAAAAGCATATTTGCATCACCGGACAATGTAAGTGGTAGAGTTGGAATCGGTACATGTGGAACTGCAGGAAAAGGAATGACTGATTTTACTGTGGGAGAAAAATACCGCAAGGGTCTTTAAATATTAACACAAATTTAAGATAAATTTGAATAAATACCGTATTTTGATTATAATAAATTTACAATTTGTATGAACCGAAACTCCTAAATATACATATGTATTAAGGCCACCTTTCATGCGTTTATAATTTGGCGGATTCTTTTGCTTTCCTGTTTATCAGTATAAGCTGTTCAATCTAAAGTTGGAATAAGTTGTAATTTTAATTTAAAACATTTTACATTTTATATTCACGCATTCCATTTTATTATTTAATTTAAAAAAAACTTATAACGCTTAAAATTGCAATAGATAGGTTGGAATATATTCTGCAAAAAGGGGTACAAGAGGTTTCAATATATCAATTGCTTAGACAAAAAAAATAACAATTAAATTTCTTGACAACTGAGTACGGATGGACTGAAAGTTTCCGACCTTACAAAGGTTGCCTATATAGTTTATAAATGTAAATTCTTGATAAATCTCGTTCCCTGAAGAATTTGCTGCTGCATTTTTAATTTCGGTCGAATTTTCATTATCGCTCTCAGATCTTCTTCATTAGTTGCATTAAACCAAACTCGGTTTCTTATCTATTTATTTTTGAATGGTTTTTTTTACCACAAAAAAAAAAATCAAAATAATCACTTTTAGCGAAGAGCTACTCGACAATAACAAAAATTGTTGCCTAGTGAACCCGACAGCTATTAAATAAGCTCATTAGCTTAAGAAAAAACCAGTTTAGGAGGCTGATTGTGAGATTTTTTTAAACTGAGAAATAATTTATATTTCGGACACCTGGAGGTCGCAGTTTTGATCTGAAATCATGCTTTTTTACTTTTCTTACATTAAAAAATATATTTTTAAAAATATTCTATGCGTTTGGTTAAATTTTCGTATTTGACTAAATAATTTTCACAGAAACCTAGTGGCTAGTGTCAACACGAAATTTCTACTGTGGCCCAAAATGACTCTTTCTGATAAATTTTTAAATGTTATATTTTTTCTAAGTTTAGAATTTTGTAAAATCTGGTATTTTTTGATGTTTTTTTCAGAGGTTGTGCTCTATTTTAACAAAACTAAAGTATCATATATCTGGTTGTATTGAACATTGCAAAGCTGATAAATGCAGCTATAAATCAGCTGCAGCTCGAAATTAGTAAACTTTCAAATTTAATTTTGATCATTTTTTGCGGTATTTTTTCCCGCAATTCGGACTTAGAAAACTTAAGCTAAGTACTCAGTTCCAAAAAAATGGTTTTTGAAAAAAAGTAGCTTATTAGGCAGGCTCCAGGTTTCACTTACTTTTTCGTTTTACTTTTTCAACCAAAACGTTTACTTTTCATCTTATAGGCTATTCACACTGGGCGGCGTTTACCGTCTATTTCCTAAATATTTTTTTTCTACTTTTCCTGAGGTGCCGTTTACACTGAGGCTGCGTCTTGATTCTTGGTATTTCTGTGCGCATAACAGCAATTTTCGTACTTTTTTGCCTAATCAGCGGAACTATCACCACTAATAACAACAAAAACAGCAGATTCAAATTTAAATTTTGCCGCTTAAAATGTTTAACTGAGTAAAAAGGGGCAAAAATTCATGTAATGGTTAGAACAAATTGTTTAAACTAATTTTATTATTAAAAAAAGCATTTCAACAATATAGTTGATTTCAAATTTTTTGCTGCAAATGCCATGTCTTTGAATCCTTTCACTGTTTCCGTGATCTTCTCAGGGTAAGAAAGTCAGCTTGCAGATACTTGTCAGCCAGTTGTGCAACTACCTCGCGACAAAACTGCAATAATATGAGGCAAACAAAAGCCCTTGACACACCAAATAGACTCCCGTGCGATATTCCGCAGGCGATCCTAGGCAATAAAGGGCTATGGCTATTCTCTTCTCCAGAGGGATTGTCAGTCGAAAAGGAGTTTTTTTCTTTTTGAGATTGGGCAACAGTCCAACGAGAATGTTGAAGTACTCCTTTCCATGCAGAAATTTTCCATAAAAAAAGGCATCGCAGTTCTCCACAACATCTTCCTCTCAAAATGAACCATATCGTGGCTATTGCAATGAAGAATACATTATTTAATTGAAAAGAGAGAACATTGTCTGCTCTCTACCTACAAGAGTCCAAACGCAAAGAGGACGTTGCAGTTGCAAGACGAATTGCAACTTTTCTGAGGATAGCCTAGACACTTCCATGATTCGCTTCATTTTGCGCCACCGCAGATAAAAGAATTAGCTCTTTTTCTGACATATTTTGTTGATTTTCAGACATTATTTCTTTTGTTTACAAATTTTTCTTCCTCTTCCCAAGACGCAAAGACGCTGTAGTGTAAACGGCAAATCTGCTTCTCTGCGTCTTCTCCGATATCGATAGGTAACGCACCAAGTCTAAATTTCGGGAAAAAATACCGAAAAAAATTATGAAATTTCAATTTTGAAGCTTAATATCTTCCAGACGTTAAGTTGCAGCTACAAAGTGTCTGGGTCGGATTTATCGCTGCAGCTGTCAGCTTTTTAAAACTGCAAAGTTCAATACAACCAGTTGTAGGAAACTTAGGTTATGTGAAAAATAGAAGCAATACCTCTGAAAAAGTTACCAAATTTTTTAAAATTCTTTAAAAAAAATAAAGACTAGATAAACACATTAGATAGGCATCGTTTAGAGAATCGCTTTTAAAAATCGATGGATAAACGGCCAAGCTGCAGCCGTTTGATCAAAACTTCATATGCCGTTTGGCACTACCCCAAATGCCATTTTATCTATAAAAACTGTTACAAGTCAACAGTTTCGTACAAGTCAAAATTTCGGGAAAAAATAACGATAAAAATTATGAAATTTAAATTTGAAAGCTTAATATTTTTTATACGTTAGTTAAAACTGCAAAGTTCAATACAACCAGTTGTAGGAAACTTAATTTATGCGAAAAATAGAAGCACTACCTCTGAAAAAGATACCAAATTTTTTTAAAATTCTTTAAAAAAAAAAGAAGACTAGATAGACACATTAGATAGGCGTCGTTTAACGTATCGCTTTTAAAAATCGATGGATAAACGGCCAAGTTGCAGCCGTTTGACCAAATCTTCATATGCCGTTTGGCACTACCCTAAATGCCATTTTACCGTTAAAAACTGTTACAAGTCAACAGTTTCGTACAAGTCAAAATTTCGGGAAAAAATAACGATAAAAATTATGAAATTTGAATTGAAAGCTTAATATTTTTAATATTTTAAAACTGCAAGGTTCAATACAACCAGTTGTAGGAAACTTAATTTATGCGAAAAATAGAAGCACTACCTCTGAAAAAGATACCAAATTTTTTTAAAATTCTTTAAAAAAAAAAGAAGACTAGATAGACACATTAGATAGGCGTCGTTTAACGTATCGCTTTTAAAAATCGATGGATAAACGGCCAAGCTGCAGCCGTTTGATCAAAACTTCATATGCCGTTTGGCACTACCCCAAATGCCATTTTACCGTTAAAAACTGTTACAAGTCAACAGTTTCGTACAAGTCAAAATTTCGGGAAAAATACCGAATAAAATTATTAAGCTTTCAAATTCAAATTTCATAATTTTTATCGGTATTATTTCCCGAAATTTTGACTTGTACGAAACTGTTGACTTGTAACAGTTTTTAACGGTAAAATGGCATTTGGGGTAGTGCCAAACGGCATATGAAGTTTTGGTCAAACGGCTGCAGCTTGGCCGTTTATCCATCGATTTTTAAAAGCGATACGTTAAACGACGCCTATCTAATGTGTCTATCTAGTCTTCATTTTTTTTAAAAGAATTTTTAAAAAATTTGGTATCTTTTTCAGAGGTAGTGCTTCTATTTTTCACATAACTTAAGTTTCCTACAACTGGTTGTATTGAACTTTGCAGTTTTAAAAAGCTGACAGCTGCAGCTATAAATCCGACCCAGACACTTTGTAGCTGCAACTTAACGTCTGGAAAATATTAAGCTTTCAAATTCAAATTTCATAATTTTTGTTCGGTATTATTTCCCGAAATTTTGACTTGTACGAAACTGTTGACTTGTAACAGTTTTTAACGGTAAAATGGCA
>JAWNKY010000568.1:0-40601 GCA_035041765.1 Drosophila algonquin | reverse complement strand
AAATTGGAGAAAAGTATACAAATAACACCGAGAAACACAGAATTCGGCAGGCACAGTATATGTACATACGTATATTAATATGTATGAAAATAAGCTGAAGATAGACAAAATAGACGTATAAAATTAGACAGCGGCTCAGAGAGAGTGCAGCGTACAATGCATATAGCAACAACAAATCAGCTGAGCATAAGAACGAGTGGGGATAGAAGGAATGCACAAAAGTTGGACCCACTGCAACTGCAATTGCAATTGGAATTAACTGCACAGAAAAACGATAAGAGAATGAACACGGATAGTAATTTAGTTCCACGATCAGTTTAAAACACAGTAAGCAATAATACAGCACAATTACTTTCCTTTGAGCACAAAAATAAAATTTTTTAGGCGGAGCGAAGTGAAGAAACGACTGTCTGCAACGATGGTTGACATCGAATATGTATTTTATATTTATCTTTAATGCCTACATATTTGGTTTTAGATAGACACATTAATTAGGCGTCGTTTAAGGTATCGTTTGTAAGAATCGATGAACAAACGGTTAAGTTACAACCCTTTGACCAAAACTTCATTATACCCGGTACTCAAAGAGTATAAGGGTATATTAGATTTATGGTGATAACGGTTGTGTGTAACACCCAGAAGGAAGCGTTTCCGACCCCATAAAGTGTATATATTCTTGATCAGAATCAATAGCCGAGTCGATATAGTCATGTCTGTCTGTCCGTCCGTTCGTTTGTCTGTCCGTCCGTCCGTCTTCATTTTCGCCTATATCTCAGAGACTATTAAAGCTAGAGCAACCAAGTTTTGTATCCAGTCTCTTCTGTGATCACACTACTCTAAATGTATTTCAAAATTTCGCTCTCCCTCACACGCGACCCTGTCTGCTTTGCCAATTCGTTTAAATGAGCGCCTAGATCTCAGAGACTATAAGAGCTAGAGCAACCAAACTTTCTATCCAAGTTCCTGTGATATCACTTCAGTAAAAGTGTATTTAAAAATTTTGACACGCCCCCTTCCGCCCCCACAAAGAACAAAAATCTGCGGAATCCACATTTTTTAATATAAAAGAAAACCAAAAACGCAGATTCATGGAAAATTACCGTGTCTAACAGATTACCGAATCTGGATCAGGTCAAATCATTTTTATGGACAGAAGGAACAAATTAAATTTCAGTGGCTACGCAACGCCTGCCAAGCTCTTACTCATTCCCTTTCTCTCTCGTACACACTTGAACGTCTCGAACGTGTAGTTATACATATATGTATGTACATTATGAAATGTAGAAGCAAATGTAAAAATCATATGTAAACAAAAATGAAAACATGTACAAAAATTCCAAAAATAGTTTGACTTTATTTTTTGATTTTAAATATTATTTTTTGCCCAAAATTTAATTCGTCCCTTTTGAGAATATATAATAAATTTCATAAATCGTAAGCTCATTAATGTATGTACATATATGCTGACTGAGTACCGGGTATAATGTAGATCCGCGGCCTTTGCCGCGGCTCACAACGTTCCCCCTCGTTTTTTTTCGACTTTTCCAGAGTTTTCAAAGTCAAAATTTCGGGAAAAAATACCGAAAAAAATTATGAAATTTTAATTTAAAAGCTTAATATCTTCCAGACGTTAAGTTTCAGCTACAAAGTGTCTGGGTCGGATTTATAGCTGCATTTGTCAGCTTTTCAAAATAGCAAAGTTCAATACAACCAGTTGTATTAAACTTAAGTTATGTGAAAAAAAGCACTACATCTCATGAAAAATACCAAATTTTTAAAAAATTCTTTAAAAAAAAACTAAACCTGAAAAAAGGACATTCTTTAAAAATTTTTTAAAATCCAAATCTATCAGAAAAAGTCATTTTGGGCGACAGCGGAAAAGTCGTGTCGACTAGTGTAATCGATAAAGGGTGTGGGATAGTCCTTGATCAAAGTCTTGTTAAGTTTCTTAAAATCAACAGATAACCTTAAATCCCCTGTTTTCTTTTGAACTAATACGATAAGTGAAGCGTATTCGGATTCGCTTGGTCGTATTATCCCGTTCTTTAAATATTCATCAAACAATTTTTGCAGTGTATTATTTTCGCTATATGACAGTCAATAGGCGTACGGTTTTGATTTTTCTAAAATCAGTTTTATCACACATTTGACTAAAGATTCCCTTCGGCTTTACCATATTTATATAAGAGTCATCGAATGTTTGACTTAGTTGACATTTTAGCTTACTAAACAGTCAGGAAGAGCCCCCTCCACCAGAGGGCGCACACTGCACCCGAAGAGTATTTGAAAGAGAGTAAATGAGTAAGTGTGTCCTTCTGGCTATAATAATTTTCCGATCTGATCCATATTTAACAAGAAAATAGATATATCCATTATTCATGGTTCTGCGTTTTTAAATTTATCATATCTTTTAAAGTGTGCATACCACAGATTTTCGTCCTTTTTGATTGAGGAAGGGGGCAGGGAGAAGTTTTAAAATACATTTGTAACAGGATATCACAGGAGTCTGGATACAAAATTTGGTTGCTCTAGCTTTTATGGTCTCTGAGAACTAGACGTCAAACAATGCGGACAGACAGACAGACTCGGCTATTGATGCTTATCAAGATCATCGACTAGGACTTATGTACTTTGTGGGGTCGGAAACGCTTCGTTCTGGGCGTTATACGCATCTACACTCACCTCAAATCTCATATAATCCTATATTATATTTGAGTATCAGGTATAAAAATGGAGTGAAAGATGTATAAGATTTCATAAACTGAGAACGCCTGGGCGGACTTGGCTCAAACATTTTTTCAGTTATATTTTTTAGGAAAAGGTTTTTACGAAAAAAATATTTTTAAAAACCCACCCGCAACTATAAAAAAATTGATTTTGAGAACGGCAGGGACGATTGGCTCAAATTTGTTGTAGTCTTTAGAGTTTTCCAGTGTCAGAGTTCAGTTCATAACTCGAGATATTTTCTTAACCAATGGCTGCTATTAGACAATCAAACCACCATGCACGTCATGCAATAAGTAATCAGATTCATGTCGGTTAATTTTCTGTCGTATGCCGGTATTGCAAAGCATTAAGTTTCAATCGGAAACCCCCGGGATATGCTGTCCTAGCAAAACTCAGCAAATAAGTTTGTGGCTCAAGAAAATTTTTCGGTCGGAATTTCGGAAGCACGAGCTTAAGAGACAAAATTCGCTCGCGGATCTAAAAATAACATGAGCCTGCATGTGTGCGTACGCGCGGAACTACATGTGTGTGTGTACACTAAAAAACGTCGCTGCATACAGAAAAAAATTTTATGTACACATCTGTTTATATTTGTTTATATGTATTGTTTTTATTGGCTTTGGTAATGCCAATAGGTAATTGTTTATTGTTGTTTAAAGTTTTACAATTTACAGTTAAACTGTAAGGGGAAAATTACATGTCATCTAATGAATCGAAGGAACTAAGGAAAATGCTCCGACACAGTGGGGCTGATTACACTACTCAAAAAAATTTAACTTTTTATTTCCGCTGTCGCCCAAAATGACTTTTTCTAATAGATTTGAAGATTTACAATTTTTAAAAGAATTATGTTTTTTTTTGTGGTTCAGTTTTTTTTAAAAGAATTTTTTAAAAATTTGGTATTATTCTTCAGAGGTAGTGTTTCTATTTATTACATAACTTAAGCTTCTTAAAACTGGTTGTATTGAACTTTGCAGTTCTGAAAAGCTGACAGCTATAAGTCCGACCCAGACACTTTGTACCTGCAGCTTAACGTCTGTAAGATATTAAGCTATTGTTCAGCTAGCTGCTACTAGTCAACACGACATTTCCGCTGTCGCCTGAGTTTTCAAAGTCAAATATTCGGGAAAAATACCGCAAAAAAATTTGAATTAAAATTCGTGTTGACTAGTGTTATTGACTCAGCCAAATTTAGGTTAGAGAAAAGCAGGTAGCTGAACAATTCCCAATTAAAGCTATTTAAATTAAGTTATTCATTAAGATAATTTTGATCTTATTAGAACTAGTATCAGAGGACAAAAGATGGAAAAATATAGTTTCGGCAAAAGCTACGGAAAGGTTCATAATCAGAGAAGTAAGAAAGACAGAATTGGGGATGAAGAGGAAAGTAATGCCTCGTCGGGCGGGAAGGGACAGAAATACTAAGAGAGAAGCTTGTGGAGGAAGAGAACTCCATGGCAGAATCAACGGGATTTCAGAGAGTAGAAGTTAATAAGACACAACCTTCTTTCATAAGAAGGGAGATGGATCGAAGGGTCCCAATTGAGTCCGCGGAGAGCAAAGATGAGGAATTGTTTTTGTACTGATTCGAGTATATCCTGAAATTTTTGGTAGTGAGGGGAGCAGACACAAAAACCATATTCCCAGATAGGCTTTGTTAGAGATAGTAGAAATATGAGAGTTAAAACGTAGATTAGGTACAAAGGTGATGCCCAAGTCGTTAACTTTGAACAGGGGTTGTAGGATAATTTTATTGATTGAGTAATCAAAAAGGTATAGCTTATCGCGATGAAAGTTATGTTATTGCATTTTGAAATATTAAGAGGTAGATCGTTAATTAAGCACCAATTATTAAGAGCCTCAAGATCTGATTGCAGAGTAAACGGGGATAAGGCATCACTAAGGGAAAAACATAGCTTAACGTCATCAGCATACATTAGGACACGGGAATGAGATAACATTTGTGGAAGATCGTTAATAAATAGATTAAATAGCAAGGGACCCAGATGGCTACCTTGAGGAACCCCCGATGAGACAATAACAGGCTTAGAGAGAGAGAGGAGTTAAAGCAGACACGTTGAGAACGGTTACAAAGGTAGGAATTAGTCCAATATAGAAGCTTAGTCGGAAACCCTTGAAAAGACAGTTTATGAATAAGCAGATTATGATTGACGGAGTCGAAGGCTTTATAAAGTCAGTATAAACGACATCAGTTTGACACTGTTTAGCAAATCCCGAAGTTACGAAGGTGGAAAATTCAAGGATATTAGTAGAAACTGAGCGACGTTTAATGAATCTATGCTGTGATCTGAGAATACAGAACTACAAAAATGTTGCAGCTGAGAAGTGATGACTTTTTCGAAGAGTTTAGGAATGGCAGATAAGTTGGAAATACAGCGGTAGTTAGAGACATCAGATTTATATCCCTTTTTATGAAAGGAATTTACATACATATATAGGATTCTTTCCAGACGGTGGGAAAATCACTAGTCTGGAGAGACAAGTTGAAAGTTTTAGGAGGAGCACACTGCAAAAATTTTAAGAACAGCACTTACACTTACAGAAAACATACACAATTTCAAATTGGTTAAGAGACCATCATAACCGATGATAGGGGACAGATACAACTAGAACTATTTAAAGGGATAGAATATATGTATACCTGTTATGAAAGTCGTTTGATGAGGCTAGGATAGAGGGAAGGTTCAAAGAAGGGACAGAGTAGCAACATTGCAAAAAGGAAGCGAACAGGTCAGCAATATCACAATCGTTATCAGCATAACTACCATTTAAGTCTAGAGATGAAGGCTTAAGTAGAGTGCTCAGAAGCGCCAACAACGGGATGATCATTAATGTCCGGCTGGACAACCTGGGCAGACACGGGCGCAGGATGATCATTACCGTCTAGTTGGACATCTTAGGCAGACAGGTGCACGGGAGAGGCACCAGGTAAAGATCCAGCCGTAATTTTCGATGTAGAAGCATATACATCGATTTCCTTAGCGCCAATGTCGATCAAGGCTGACGAGGATTGGAGGAGCGAGTGTGTCTTTAACTGAAAGAGAATAAGAATTGTGAACACAGGGCAAACTAGGAGTAACCTTTCTTCTCTTTGGAGACTCATTTATAATCTTGAGATTTTTAAAATAAGCTTCCATTGAGATAAACTTATCCTGTACTTTTCGGAATTCCGAATGGAGTCTGTCTCATAAAGGTTCTCATATCAGCTTCAACTTCCGTGCGAACAAGTCCAACAAGTCCAGTTGAGACTGCAGCGATTTTTGATCAGATCGCCAACGTGACCGATGTGACCACAATCCCCGCAGCTAGTGTGATCCGTGTTGTCATACAACCAGCAGAATATAACTGTTTGACGTGTAGCTACCGAACGGTGAACGTCGTAGCGTTTAGCACAACAGAAGCTTATTGTTAAATATTAGAGAACAATATATAAGAAAACAAAAAAGGTTGAAATGTAAGTCAATGTCAGGCAAAGATAGTGACTTTAACCTATGTTACACAATTCCGCGCGCAAGCACAAACAAAATATATAGTCACAATAACAGCAAGTGGACGGGGAGACACAGAGAGACAGTCACTGAGCAGCGGCTAGCGGGGTGCGTGTGTGTTGCGTGTGCGTGTGTGTTGGAATGAAAACAGATAAGCTCAGGGTAGATAAAAACAAGACACGTGGAAGTAGTGCCGGACACTTTCTCAGATCACTTACCACTATCAATCCAAATCGACATACGCGCGCAACAGTCTGTCCGAGTGGTTTCCATGCAACCTTGGGGTTTAAGCAAGGATGCCAACTAAGTCCACTGCTATTTTCCCTGTACGTAGACGATGAAGCATCGGTGCTGCCAGGAGGAGTATATATAGGATGCCTGATCATTATTTGCCGACGTATTAAGGAAGGATAGCGAGGATTGGTGCGCGGACGTTCTACACTTACTGTTTACGAAGCTGTAGAACTGTTTAGGGTCGTGAGAAAAACGTATGCTGCATCAAGATAGTTAGTTGTTATAGCATTGGGCGTTAAGAACTGAAAAGTTTCACCAAGCCATTACATAAGGAGAGATAGGAGTAGAGCCAACTTCTTGAAATTTTGCTCAACGAATTGGGTTTCACCGATCTAATAGGACAGGAAAGCGGAACACAAGAATCAAAAAGTGAGTCAAGTGCATTATAGAAAATGTTTGTATCTATCGAAACATCAGTGCTGAATCTGGACTGTGAAAAGTTCCGACGTAAATTTTGAGTGCACAGCAATTATAGCCCCGCCTGCACGTCGAGACGAACGGTCCTTTCTAAAAGTTGTGTACCGACCTGCCCAAACTTCAGAACTAAGAATCTGCTCTGCTAGCCCCAGTGATCTCAGAGTGTGTCAAAACCTCTGCAACAATACTTCTCCTCGGAGGGTGCTCAAACCTCTGCTAAAATTAATCTCGAAAGATGTTTAAACCCTCCACAATACAGAACAGCAACCGAAACGGACCAGCACGCAGCAAGCAGCCACGTGAGGCCGTGTAGCCAATTTAGAAAGAAGACCCGAGACGCGATCCACGATCTACTACACACTCTGTTATCTCAAGGAAAATAAACATACAACCTTGCTATATTGCTAAACCTACGACTTTTTCTTGAACCTGAGATTCCCTATTTATAGCTACAACATCCAGAAACAAATTTCTGTGAACCCCTGCATGGCGAGTGTTCGGGCCAGCTGCTAAACAGGCTTAACTTAAAACTATATGTAGAATATTCAATGCACTGTAAACGCCAACGTTCGGCAGCACTGCCGCGCTCTCCCTCTATAAAGGGTGTGAGGAAGTGTTCCCTCACAACGGGGAACGTCCACCTTCGCCCAGGAGGCGTAGGGTGATGGCCCAGAAGAGGGTTGAGACCGAGCGGGCCAAAGTCCGCCGATCTCAAGTTTAAGTTTTATTATTCACCGGCTGGAGCCTAATTATTGTTTGATTTTCCTTTAGTATGTAATCCCCTTCGTTATCTTTTTCATATATTTAGTAAAAAGTTAGGATTAAATAAAGTAGGAAGTAAGTAGAGAAAACGCAGATTTCATTGTGACAAAGGGGGGGTAACACAGCCCAACACCCCTAATCCCCCTTCGAGAGAAAACGACGACGCCACAGAACAACAGCTTCGTCGCGACCCATCTAAAAGTGTCCCGTCACGAGTATCCTTGTTACGCCCCGTGTCTTATACCAGGATCTGGTGAACCACTACCACGTCGCGTATCCTGCCGCATGATCAACTATAACCGGTCGCTCTACGATTACACAGGATCGAACGCCACCATACAGCAAATCCTTTTGCAGGACCAATTGCCGCCGTAGCCGATCGCGATATCCGTCCATAGGCACCAACGCAGCTTAGCCGCTTAAGCCAACCGTCGCCGTACACACACGGTATATCCTTTCAAGGATCAACCATAGCTCGAGCCGTGCCTGGAAGCCTTTGGTAGGCTTATCCGAGTTTCAAGGACCAGGATGGGCACCCGTTGGATATCCTATCGCCGGAAAGACGAACTGCAGGGCTTGGCCCGGGAATTCGGACTCGAGGACGCGGGAACAGTGGAGGAACTGCGCGGTCGCATCGCTGGGTTCATATCCAGAGGAGGCCATTCCGAAACCGTGCAGGCAAGGATCGAGGAACTGGATGCTCATTTCGGCAACATTCCTAGACCAAGGAGCCCGGCCGTGTCTCCAGGAGCTGCAGGGAAAGCAATAGTGGAAGCGAGCGTCGAAGGGAAGCCATCCCTGTTGACGATCTCCGAACGCGGTCCCGAAAGTGAACTTTCAACTGCGCGTAACGACCATCAGCCTAGCTTCCTCCAGAGTCAGCGAACCTCACGCCCCGGATACGGAGAAATTTCGTACTCCCTACTGGCAGACAAGCTCCGTAAATGGGGACTCACCTTCGACGGCCACGCCGACCCGTTGGCGTTCATCGAGCGACTCGAGGAACGCGTAGAGTCGTATGGAGGCAGCCCTGAGCAACTGCCGCGTGCCATAGCGGGTCTCCTGACGGGAAAAGCTGAGGGCTGGTTTAGGACTTTTCACATGCAGGGCCAGAACTGGACAGACTTCCGTAAAGAATTCCTGGAGTTCTTCTTGCCTCCACGGTATTTCCAACGTCTGGAGGACACAATCCGAAGCCGGCAGCAGAGACCCTAGGAGCCCTTCAGGGATTATATGATCGACCTACGGTTGATGATGCAGCGAGCCCGATACACTGAGGATCAGGAACTGGATAGGATTTACGAGAATCTTCGGTCGGAGTACCAGATGTACACCCGGCGACAGGATTTTTGCTCCCTCACAGAGCTAACACAGCTAGTGTCCGCATACGAGACCGCCAGGGACCGTGACGCACCACGCCCCACCGGAGCGGCACAGGCCAACAGGATCCGAACCCAGTTTTCGGACAACGGAACAGCGGCTCCGCGTACCCCAGCACCCGAGAAACCAGACATCGCGAACCGAGTGATTAGTCAAGAGGAACGGATGGCTGAAGAAATGGGGATGCACGAGAACAGGCGGACAGTGAGTACCAGGATCTGCCTAGCAGACGGGACAAAGAAGGAGATCACCCAGGCCATAAGAACGACGATACGCCTCGACCTGCTGGAAACTCAGGTATTTCTCCTAGTATTGCCTACCATCCTCGACGACATCATCCTGGGACTCGACTTCTTATGTGGCATCCGAGCCAGGATTCACTGCGGACGAGCCTATCTGCAACTAAAGTTACACCAGGACCCTCCACGTACTCGCCCCGAAACCACCGCCTCGCCGCACCGGCGGTCGATAACCTTCGCCGATCCTTTAATCACCACGACGACGCCTACAACAGACCCCACGGCCTCAACTACGCACACCGCCCCAGAGCCAATACTCAAAACCTACCAGACGAAACACAAGGACCCAGCCAGGAACACTCCGTCTCCCCTCCAAAGGAGACCAAGCCCGGATAGGACGGTGGAGACCGCACCCATGATGAGTTCCGTCATGACCAGTCTCCTCGTTCTTGACCAGGCTGCAACGACAAAGCAACGACAACCGATTTCGGCAGAGATAGCTGCGACTCCGCTGGATCAATCCAGGGCCAGCTCATCTAGCTGGAAATCATCTTCATCGCCATACCAACGACAACCGATTTCGGCAGAGATAGCTGCGACTCCGCTGGATCAATCCAGGGCCAGCTCATCTAGCTGGAAATCATCTTCATCGCCATGCCAACGACAACCGATTTCGGCAGAGATAGCTGTGACTCCGCTGGACCAACCCAGGCCAGCTCATCTAACTGGAAATCATCTTCATCGCCATGCCAACGACAACCGATTTCGGCAGAGATAACTGTGACTCCGCTGGACCAACCCAGGGCCAGCTCATCGAACCGGAAATCTTCGTCATCGTCACGCCAAGAATCACCGATTTCGGCAGAGATAGCTGCGACTCCGCTGGATCAATCCAGAGCCAGCTCATCTAGCTGGAAATCATCTTCATCGCCATACCAACGACAACCGATTTCGGCAGAGATAGCTGTGACTCCGCTGGATCAATCCAGGGCCAGCTCATCTAACTGGAAATCATCTTCATCGCCAGGCCAAGAATCAGGAATTTCGGCAGAGATAGCTGTGACTCCGCTGGACCAACCCAGGGCCAGCTCATCTAATTGGAAATTTCCTTCATCGCTACGCCAAGAATCAGGAACTTCGGCAGAGACAGCTGCGGCTCCACTGGATCGATCCAGGGCCGGCTTATCGAACCAGGAGTTTCCTTTCACCTCCATAGCAGTAACCACTATGTCGACCACCCGCCAGCTACAACCAATCGTGAGGGCCCAGAAGCGACCAGCGGCAACACGTAACAGCGCTGACAATCACAGGGAAAACCAGACGATGGTCCAACCTATGAC
Source organism: Drosophila algonquin (assembly GCA_035041765.1). NCBI lineage: Eukaryota > Metazoa > Arthropoda > Insecta > Diptera > Drosophilidae > Drosophila > Drosophila algonquin. Next base: position 29,933 of record JAWNKY010000568.1, on the reverse strand, counting down.
CAGCCTTCTCAAAAAGGACAAGAAATGGGAGTGGACGGAGGAGCAACAGCAAGCATTCGAGGATCTAAAAGAGAAGTTGACCCAAGCCCCAGTGTTAGCATGCCCCGACTTCACAGAAAAGTTCACCCTGCAGACTGACGCCAGCGCCTATGGTATCGGAGCCGTACTGACTCAACAGATCGCCGGAGAAGAAAGAGTCATCGCCTACGCCAGTCGCCGCCTGTTAAAAGCGGAGGAGAATTATTTTGCAACGGAGAAGGAGTGCTTGGCAATAGTCTGGGCGATCAGGAAACTACGCTGCTACCTCGAGGGGTATCACTTCGATGTCATCACGGATCATTTAGCGTTGAAATGGCTCAACACCATCAACAACCCGACAGGCCGTATCGCGCGCTGGGCGCTGGAGCTCCAGCAATTTCGCTTCGACATCCACTACAGACGCGGAAGTCAAAACGTCGTAGCTGACGCACTGTCACGCCAACCTATAGACGCGTTGCAACGAGTCCACGAGGCTGCACCCGCGTGCTCTTGGCTGCGCCGCCTGCTGAAACGGATCCAGGAACAACCAGAAAGGAGTTCAGAGTTCATCATCGAGAGTGGACAGATCTACAGACGATCAGGCAATCGCCCGATAGAAGAAGACCCCATACAATGGAAGCTCTGTGTAGACAGCGACCAACGCCAAAGAGTACTCCAGGAGTGTCATGATCACCCCACGGCAGGGCACCTCGGGATTCGGAAAACAGCGACCCGCGTGACACAACGGTACTACTGGCCAGGACTCTACAGGGACGTGACCAAGTATGTCCAACGTTGTGAGAAGTGCCAAAAGTTCAAGGTGAGCCAGAAGAAACCCGCCGGATACATGCACACCCGTCAAGCTAAGGGCCCCTTCGATATCTTGTGTGCGGACTTCGTAGGACCCCTCCCACGGTCAAAACACGGCAATACAATGCTGCTCGTGTTCTTTGATGCCTTCAGCAAATGGGTGGAACTGGTGCCCATACGCAAAGCCACCTCTGCCCAGCTGGAGAAGGCCTTCAGGGAGCATATCTTGAGCCGGTTCGGGACGCCTCGAAAGTTCGTATGCGACAACGGGACTCAGTTCACCAGTCGATCCTTCAGAAACTTCTGCAAGTTAGCCGGGATGGAGCTCGAGTACACTGCCCCCTATACTCCGCAACAAAACCCCACTGAACGGGCGAACCGCACCATAAAAACTATGATCGCCCAGTACATTGAAGGAGACCAGCGCACATGGGACGTTCTTCTGCCGGAGCTGAACCTAGCTATCAACACGAGTACTTCTGACACCACGGGGTTCAGCCCAGCTTTCTTGGTGTTGGGCCGGGAACCACGACTCCCAGGGGCACTCTACGACGAAGTCACCACGGGACCAGGAGAGGAGACTGAAGCAGCCAACAACAAAGCAACACGACTCAAGGAAATCTTCAAGGTGGTCCAGGAAAACACACAACGAGCAACGCAAGCACAGCAGAAGACCTACAACCTTAGAAGACGCGAATGGCGACCCCACATCGGAGAGCTGGTCTTATTAAAGCAGCATCACTTGTCCAGGGCGATGGATAATTTCGCCGCCAAGCTCGCTCCCAAGTACGAGGGGCCGTACGCCGTAACCAAATTTCTCTCTCCCAACATAGTTCGCCTTCAACAACGCCACGGAAGACAACGGAAGACGGCCAGCCTGGCTGACCTCAAGGCATATTATGCCGGGGATCCCGACGACCGCCAACCTGCGGCCAACGAGGATGACGCCAGTCCGACGGCGCTACCGATACCCGGATAGACGCAAATTCGCAAGGGCCACTTATGGCGGCTCGCCGTCATAACGTCTTTGCCCCCGCAAGGGGGTATAAAACAACATTGTTCGACGCCGTAAGCTACGTTTAGATCCCCCTTCGGGATTAGACTTAAGTTATTTCCCCCAATGTAAATTGCACCATCAGGCAGGCTAGGTAAACGTAGGAAAGGTCATAGGCAGGTATTAATCTTTTGAGGGTTCCCCATCCACAGATTGGCAACGATGAAACGAGTACGCAACAACGGCGTCCCGCCTCCGAGGGCCGAGGGGCAACGAGAAGGCCACTCCGGAGGAATAACGCCCACACGCACTTCAGCTACGACGACCGCATCACCACTCGCCCTACCACCGATCGCGTCTTCACCGACTACACCACCATTAACAACGCCATCGTCAATAACGCCGCCACGGAGCACGTCAGCATCCCTACGGACCGCCACGAACGCAAGACTTCTCGCCGACACCAGGGACCGCAGCCCCGCTTCCAGAACGGGACCCCACACTCCGTACGTTCTTCCGGGAGAGATAAGAATGCCATGGGTGGAGTACGACCAACCGTCGACGTCACAAGCGGCACTGAGGCGGATGTGTAACGCCATACCAAGCCGGCCGCCGGTAGTCCAGCTCGCACCACCAGGAGCCAAAACGGCCTCCGGCCGAAAATCGCCGCCGCCCAAAGTAGATGCTCGGCGATATAGCCAGCTACATTTCGGGCAGATACAGGAAGGGTCGAGCGGCGACGAGGGCTTTGACGACGTACGTCCCCTGTGCGCCGATTCGCGCTGGGACCAGAACACCACGGAAGGCACGGAAGGAGGAACACCTGTTCGACGGAAGGTTCGGCAAACTGCCGAGCGTAGCTCCACCCCGTTACGACATTGCGGCACTCAACGAGGCCCTGAAAAGGATGCCCGTACCAATTTATAGCGACATCAGTAGTGACGAGGAAGCAGACGACTTCCCATCAGAGCCTGGAAGACCCCCAGTAGGACCTCCGCAGAATGAGGGACCACTAGGTCCATGGATCGCGGCAGCCGAAGCTTTCCAGGTGTTGCTCGCGGCACGAGCGAGACAACAGACTCCAGCGACGCCCGATGAGCCCCCTTCCGGGCCAAATTCCACTAGCTCCGAGGCCAGCTCGGGCGACACAGAGGACGTCTCCAGTACGGAGGACATGTCCGATGTCAACTCGAGCCAGCTGGGGTTCTCCTGGTCGATGGAAGACTCACAAGAGGACTTCGACAGTGGTGTAGACACCGCGGAAGCAGAACAACAACAGGAGGAGGCCCAGAGAGCGAACGCCGAAAGAGACGCCGCTGGCCGGGAGGGAGCCGTGAGTAGTGACGCCTCTGCCGAGGCTGACGGCCTACGAACACCGTCATTCAGCCCCCAGAACTGGATGTTTCCGTGGTTGCTTGGACCGGATCGACAGGACGGCCGCAACGAGGAAGAATGGTCCAACGGGGGCCTATCGATCATCGTTGTCTCCAGCGAAGGAGAGGAGAGCCGGCCAGCTTCAACGGGCGACCAGACCGAGTCGGGAGACGGCAGCGAAGACATATCCCTCATCATCGTGTCTAGCGACGAAGAGCGGGATAGCATCACTCCAACGAGGAACCGGAGCGCAACAGCAGAACTCGGCGGGCATCAGTCTACCATAATCTTGTCTAGCGACGAGGAAGACGACGACCTCGGGTCTCGCCCGGACAGCAAGCCGTCGGCCGCCTTGCGTAAGCAGCGTAGTGCGTCGGGAAGAACACCGATCTTCGTCCTCTCTAGCGACGAAGACGAGGCCCACAGAAGGCTGGCGACCACAGCCCAGGAGATACCAAAGCCGGAGGACCCGAACAAAGCGCCGAACGGGCAAGCCGACGAGAGCGACCTCTCCTTCGAGCTCGAAGAACCGGCCGCTGGAGTCTTGATGGCCTTGTTCGACGAAATCCCGGGAGCGTTGGACGTCCAAGCTGAGTACGAGTGGCCCCAGGCACCCGTCGACTGGAGGAGTGGACACGCCCGACCGACGTCTTCCACAGAGAATTATCGAACGGGTGGAGGCGATGGAGGGAGGCAGTCGTAGACAGCGGCAGGTATGGACAGAGGAGGGGCAGCGCTTCCGCGTGTCCCGCAACACATGGGGCCAGGTCAATGTCACAACTCGTCCTCCCCGAGGAAAGGAGGGAGTGTGAGGAAGTGTTTCCTCACAACGGGGGAACGTCCACCTTCGCCCAGGAGGCGTAGAGGATGGCCCCGAAGAGGGCCGAGAGCGAGCGGGCCAGAGTCCGCCGATCTCAAGGTTTAAGTTTTATTATTCGCCGGCTGGAGCCTAATTATTGTTTGATTTTTCTTTAGTACGTAATCCACTTCGTTATCTTCTTTTTATATATTTAGTAATAGGTTAGGATTAAATAAAGTAGGAAGTAAGTAGAGAAAACGCAGGTTTCATTGTGACAAAGGGGGGTAACACAGCCCAACGCCCCTAATCCCCCTTCGAGAGAAAACGACGACGCCACAGAACAACAGCAACGAAGAGAAAACTACGACGCCACAGAACAACAGCAACGAAGAGAAAACTACAACGCCACAGAACAACAGCAACGAAGAGAAAACTACAACGCCACAGAACAACAGCAACGGAGAGAAAACGACGACGCCACAGAACAACGGCAATGAAGAGAGAACGACAGATAGCAACGACGCAGGATAACGGTACCCAGAAAACCAACTACGCCACTGAATACCGAAAAATGAACGCTAAGGCGAACGATTGATCGCGCTATCCCTCACGCACGTATACCGGCGTAAGCGTGCCGACGCGACAGAGCCGAAGCGCCGGCAGAGGCCGGGAGCAGAGGGCAGGCAGCGTGGATTTTTGACGCGTGCCGGTCAAAAAAGGGCTAGAGAGTGCGAAATAAACCCGGGAGGCGATCGGTCGAGTGCGCGGATCAATTAAGTGTGTCAATCGTGGAATCAAGCAAAACCCAGGACATAGGATTACCACCAAGGACTCCTGCAGGACGGGAAAGGGTAAGCTGAGGCCGTAGGCGATAGGAAGATTAGAGAGATGGTGCAGTAGTAGGAGGTAGGGCCTGTAACATAAGGAAAAGTATCTAACTGTTTCTCCCCCCACCCTTCTGGTGCCTTTCGAGAAGTTGATTTGCCCCGTCCCTCGTATATTAGAATATTTAGGAATAAAATGTCCAAATAAGTATTGATGAGTCCACCTCGTTTATGGGATTGTGCATGCATACTTTGGTTCTCGGTAGGCCAGAGGTGGGGCGTGGCGACTTTGTGGTCTGAGTAGAATCCTCTCCTTTTCCTTCGGGAGTCGAATGAAACGACACTGTACGCGGGAAAGCCTAAGGCTGGCACGGTGTTCGCGACTTCGATTCCCCCTCCCCCGTATTCTTCCCTTGTGTTATTTCCTATATTCTGGAGATCCTGCAAACGGTGTTGTACGCGGGAAAGCCTAAGGCTGGCACGACATCCGTGAGCAGTGATCCCCCTCCCCGCTGAGTCCCTCTTTCTCAAAGATCGCGTCTGTCGCCACGTGGGTGCTAGGAAGGGGCGTGTCGCCCGTCGCTCTGCGCTCCTGTCTACCTCTCCGGGTCCTTTTATACAAATTCTCTGTATGCGGACTGGATCCTGGCGTGACTGAGAGTCTGTACCCCGGCCACTAGACAGGAACTTCCTTACAAGGGCGATCTGCAGCCGCCGCTAGAGCTCTAGCTTTGCTTAGCCGACGGTGCCAATTTAGTAATCTGCTAATCACTCTTCGCACTGGTGGCATATCATCTCGTTTTCAAATTTATCTGGCCGGGCAAAGGGCAAGCAATCGGCTTCCGCTAGCCGCCTGTATAAATAAACATTATTAAATTTGAAACAATTCGCGTTATTATTTTGCACAAAAATAGATGGCAAAAAAGCTTGCCATCTCAAAAATTGGGGACTCCGACGTGATTAAAGACATTGGCTAATCGCGTTTCGTGTAAAAACATATAAATTGAACAACATATTCGGTTTTTTGCAGTTCAAAAAAAAAACAACCAACAGTTGGTGCAGAATAAAGGGCAGTTTATGTGCAAATTCACTGAGATTACGGGCGACTAAGATTCCGTTGATTTAACCGTCGCATATGCATAATTAATTGAATAAATAAAGTCTGTCGTTCCACTTTTAGCCGCAGATATGGTTCTTGACCTTTCTTGTCTCTCATTCTCGCTCAAGCTTCTGTGCACCGTCGCATAATCGTCGAATCTCTCATTCTCTGCACAACTGCAGCCATGGTTTTTTGGAGGTTAATTAAGCGTAACCTACTTTCATAAGAAGGAAGATGGATCGAAGGGTCCCAATTGAGTCCCCGGAGGGCAAAGATGAGGAACTTTTTATACTGATTCGAGCATATCCTGAAATTTTTGGTAGTGAGGAGACCAGACACAAGAACCATATTCGAAGATAGTCCGGACCAGAGAAACATACAGAAGTTTTGTAGTATACTGGTCTGTAAATTCCTTAGACCATCTTTTCACAAATCCAAGGACTCTCTTGGCTTTGTTAGAGATAGAAGAGATATGAGAGTTGAAGCATAGATTAGGTACAAAGGTAATGCCCAAGTCGTTAACTTTGAAGAGGCGTTGAAGGATAATGTTATTGATAGAGTAGTCGAAAAGGTATGGCTTATTGCGGTGAAAAGTCATTATATTGCATTTAGAAATGTTAAGAGGTAGAGTGTTGATTAGGCACCAGTTGTTAAGGGCATCAAGATCGGATTGCAAAGATAGTGGGGACAAGGAGTCACTGTAGGAAAAAATAGCTTAACGTCATCAGCATACATTAGGACACGGGAATGAGATAACATTTGTGGAACATCGTTAAGAAATAGGTTAAATAGCAAGAAACCCAGATGGCTACCTTGAGGAACCCCCGATGAGACAATAACAGGTTTAGAGAGAGAGAGAGGAGTTAAAGCAGACACGTTGAGAACGGTTACAAAGGTAGGAACTAGTCCAATATAGAAGCTTAATCGGAAACCCTAGAAATGACAGTTTATGAATAAGTAGATTATGATTGACGGAGTCGAAGGATTTACTAAAGTCAGTATAAACGACATCAGTTTGACATTGTTTAGCAAATCCCGAAAATACGAAGGTGGAAAATTCAAGGAGATTAGTAGAAACTGAGCGACGTTTAATGAATCCATGCTGAGATTCAGAGAATACAGAACTACAAAAATGTTGCAGCTGAGAAGTGATGATTTTTTCGAAGAGTTTAGGAATGGCAGATAAGTTGGAAATACAGCGATAGTTAGAGACATCAGATTTAGATCCCTTTTTATGAAAGGAAATTACATATATAGGATTCTTTCCAGACGGTGGGAAAGTCCCCAGTCTTGAGAGACAAGTTGAAAAGTTTTAGGAGAGGCACACAAAGAGAAACTTTGTGCAGAAAGTTTAAGAACAGCACTCGGAACCGAGTCTGGCCCAGTGGAGAACGAAAACTTGCACGATTTTAAAGTTGTTAGTAGACCATCATAGTCGATGAAGGGAGGAAGGATACATTTGGAAACTATTTAAAGGGATAGGATAAGAGTAACTACTGCTAAAGTCATTAGATGAGGCTAGGATAGAGGGAAAGCTAATGGACGGGACAGAGTAGCAACGTTGGAAAAAGGAAGCGAACAGATCAGCAATATCACAATCCCTATCAGCATAACTACCATTTAAGTGTAGAGAAGAAGGAAATCGGGAAGATTTACGTTTAGAATTAACAAACCTGAAGAATTGTTTAGGATCACTTTCAAAGTTAAGCTTGCATTTAGTCAAGTATCTATTGTAGCACAATGTATTGAATAAGGAAAATTTCGATTTTGCAATTGAGTACTTCGAAAAGTCTGATTGCAAACCAGATTTTTAAAACTTCTTGTACATACGGGATTTAAAATTCTTCAGATTTATTAATTTCGGGGTGAACCAGATAGGACCAGATAGATTTCTGGATTGGGTGACTATGCATGGGAAAAATGGAAAAAATAGAGCTATAGAATGCATTCGTGGCAGACTCAATTTCCTGGAAATCGTCAAGGAATGACCAATCCATCTGAGATTGGGCAGTATTCAAGGAGAGAAAATCAGCCTTCTTGAAGCAATAGATAGATATGGAAAGAGGGTTCCAACACAGACTTCACAAACTTCTCCGGGACAAGAATTTTGAAGGAGGAAATACTACGTTTTTCTTTAAAAGAAAATTTAGTTACTACTATGCCAGAGGAGCTATTGATGTTTAGTTTAGAGAAAATATACTCTCGAACCATTGCATCCGTAGCCGATTCCATAAGACGTGAGACAAAAATAGATTTTAGAGGAGCGACAGCGAATAGAGTAGATCGGTCAAGAGGGGTCACATGGTTTATGGGTGAGGCAGAGGCGGGTTCTACCCGAGGAGCAGGTCCGGATGGGATAGCGCTGGCTGAGGAGCCAGTGCGAGCCGGTGTGGAAGGAACTACTTCAACTTCCATGCTGACAGCAGTATCGACTTCCGTAGGGGGCACAGTGATGCCGACATCTGGATGATCATTACTGTCCGGTTGGACAACCTGGGCAATCACAGGCACTGGATGATCATTACTGTCCAGCTGGACATCCTTGGCAGACACAGGCACAGGTGAACAGCCAACATGTGAAGAGCCAGCCGTCTTTTTCGATGTAGATGCATGTACATCGATTTCCTTGGCGCCAAAGTCGATCAAGGCTGGCGAACTGATTGAAGGAGCGTCAGAGTCTTTAGCTGCAAGAAAATTGGAACTGTTAACACTGGGCAGGCTAGGTGTAACCTTTCTTCTCTTTGGAGACTCATTTATAATTTTAAGATTTTTAAAATGAGCTTCCATTGAGGAAAACTTATCCTGCAATTTCCGGAATTCAGAGTGGACAGCAGCGAATTCGTTATGAGTCTGTCTCATAAATGTTCGCATATCGGCTTCAACTGCCCTGCAATCCCAACAAGTCCAGTTGAGACCGCAGCGGGTCTTAATCAGATCGACAACGCGACCACCGATATGACCAAAACCCGCGCAGCTAGAGTGAGCCGTGTTGTCACACAACCAGCAGAAAATAAATGTTTGACGTGTAGCTACCGAACGGTGACCGTCACAGCGTTTAGCACAACAGGAGCTCATTGTTTGATATTAAAAACAATATATATGAAAATTAAAGAAAAAAGAAAGGTAAAATATAAGTCGGTGTGGGGCAGAGATAGTGACTTTAGCTTGTGTTACACAATTGCGCGCGCAAGAACGAACAAAACAATCACAATAACGGCAAGTGAGCGGAGAGACACAGAGAGACGATAGAAACACAGAGAGTCAAGCACAGAGCGGCGGCCAACGCAGTGCGTGTGTGTTAGAATGAAAACAGATAAGCTGAGGGTAGATAAAACAGAGAGCGGTTCAAAGAGAGCAAGCGCACCGCACTAGAATAGGCAACAACAAAACGGCTGCGATTAAGAAAGTGCAGAGAAGTTAAGAATGCACAATAGGAATTGAAAATTGAAAATAAATACACAGAAGTAAGCGTAATGCGTATGCACTAAAAACGAACACGTTGCACGATCGGTTAGGAACACCAGAACAAGGTAAAAAACACAAATTACTTTCCTTTAAGAGAAGATTGGATATTTTCAATATTTATTCAAGCACGAGCGAAATATAACACGACCGTCTGCAACGATATATCGATATCGAACTTTATAAACGTAAAGTTCAGTCCTTATATGATTGAATGAGCGGGCTTGGCGAATCATTCGCGGGCGATAAGATCGACTATTTGACTGCCACAGAAATCGACGTTTGCATCGACATGCTGGTAGAAATTCGACAGGAATTTAATAAGGCCCATAATGAACTGGAAGCGCTCAATCAAGACGAGATTGGGAGTGAGATGCGCAACAATTTTGATACGCTGTTCATATCGTTGGAGGCTGAGCCACTAGCTGCCCTCGACCTAGGCCACTCGCGCGCTGCTGCCAATTCGACTACCCTACCAAACCATTCTGGACACAGTACCATCGTCATGGCTCACAAGCAGTGACTTCCTGAGCTAAAAATATCCAAGTTTTCCGGTGGATACGTCGAATATTCGGACTTTATGGCGATTTTCAATTCGATCATCGACGCGTATGCGGATCTCAGCGACATCGAGAAGTTCCAGCACCTTCGCTCTAGCCTCGCTGATGTAGCTTTGGATTTGGTTCGATCTTTGAATCTCTCCAGTGCCAATTATCGCTGGATATACTCAATAAACGGTTTAGTAACAAACGACTTTTTTTTTCAGGCACACATCAAGAGGATTCTTGGGCTCAAGATGGATTCGCCATCTCTTAAAAGGCTTCGGGAGTTTTCGGATGCAGTCAATTTGCATATGCGAGCTTTGCAGACACTGGGAACGGATTTGGAGATATCCAATTGCATGACAATCAACATGCTGCTGCAGAAGTTGGACGCTAAGACGCAAATGAAATGGGAAGAACACCTGTAGTCCGATGCTATACCTACAGTAAAGGAGTTCTATGAATACTTGGAGAAGCTGTGCCAGAAAATGGAGAATTTTGAATACGCTACGGCGGAACCCGCTAGTAACGCTCAGGTGGGAAAAAACCCTTTATTCTACGCATTTAAAGAAAACTTTTGTTGCCTCCACCGACTCGTCTGGATGCATTTTTTGCCATTCAGCGGGGCATGGTATATATTCCTGCAAGATATTCGGGAATTTGTCACCATTGATGCGCCACAAAGAAGTGAAGAAGCTTTCCCTCTGTTTCAATTGCTTGAAGGCCCCTGCAGTGCATCGGACTCGTGCATGCAACAGTGGAAAATTTCGAGTATGCAGTGGGAGGCATCATAGTTGGTTGCATTTCGAGACTCTGCAATCCCAGATCTTTCTCCTTCAGATGAAACGCTCCAAACCAGAAGATATTTCTGCCACTCAGGATTCTGTTAGCAGTTCGTCTTCTCCTGCTTCTACCTCTCTTGCTGCCCAAGGTCTTCACTCCGATGTTGTGCTTCTGGCTACCGCTGTGGTTCTCGTTAAGAATCGGTCTGGCGCTTTGGTTCCTCGTCGTGCCATACTAGATTCAGGATCACAACTTCATCTCATCAGCTTAGGTGATCTCAATCGTCTGCACTTGTCTCTGGCAGCATTTTTTATGATCTCCTCTGCGTAGGGCAAATCAAACTCACTGATGGTCTGTCTCTTCTGCAGAAGACCCGGCTTGGGTGGATCGTATCTGGCGGTGGACAAAGGATGACACGCTCGGTGCTCTTGGCAACGCACAATTCTCCAGAGTCGGAAGCTTACATGGATTCAAGGTTGGATAAAACTCTCCGTATATTTTGGAAGGTCGAAACTTGTGCGGACGCCGTTTTGAACACCAGGGAAAAATTAGATTGTGAAGCGCATTTCGTAGACCACTTCTTACGTTTGCCATCAGGGGAGTATTCAGTTCGTCTCGCGTTAAAGGATAATGCTGATCGCTTAGGGGAATCTTACACTCAGGCGCATCGACGATTCATCAGTTGGATCGTGATCCTACACTCAAGGAGCGGTACTCTGTCTTTATGAGGGAGTATATTGATTTGAAGCATATGTCCCCAGTAAATACTGATTCTTGTAGTCTCTGCAAATATTTCTTGCGTCATCACTGTGTCCTGAAGGACGATAGTACGACGACAAAGCTTCGTGTCGTTTTCGATGGTTCGGCAGCTACATCAACTGGATGTTCCCTAAATGATGCAATGATGGCAGGCCCTGTTATTCAGCCTGCATTGTTCAGCATACTAATTCGGTTTCGCACATATCCAGTCGCTCTCACTGGGGACATTTGTAAAATGTACCGCTGCGTCCGAGTGTCCTCACCGGACAATTACTTTCAGTGCATTCTATGGCGAGATTCTGTCCAGTCCGAAGTTCAGGTCTACACATTAGACACCGTCACATATGACACTAGAGCTGCATCATTTTTAGTTCGCGCAATGCACCAGCTGGCCATTGACAAGGGTGAGTCCAACACTTTTGGCTCAGCTGCTCTGCAACAGGAGTTTTACGTGGATGATCTCATCTCGGGCGGCAGTTCTGTCGCTGAGGTCATGGAAAAGATGCACCAAACCTCAGCCATCCTGACTTGCGATAATTTTAAACTTATGAAATGGTGCTCTAGCCATCAGGAAGTACTTGAAGGAACGCCTGAAGACAGAGAGAAATTCTTGAGGTTTCATGATGGAAGTGATATAACGAAAACTCTTGGCTTAGCATGGGACCCTGCATCAGATCAGCTGCTTTTTGCCTTGTCCGCGCTGGACACAAATTCGAAGCCCTTCAAGCGATCGGTTATGTCTACGATTGCTCGTTTCTATGACCCTCTTGGTTTGATAAATCCAAGCTTTGGAGAGAAAATTTTGATTGGGATGAAAGCCTATCCTCAGCGATGCATTCATCTTGGATGGACTTAAGAAACACTTTGTCAAGTATCACGCAAATATCATTTCCTCGCGTGGTTCATCCTTCTGCTACGGTCATCGAACTTCACGGATTTTGTGACGCCAGTAGAGAAGCATGGGCGCTTACATATACATACATATGTGGTGTCCAGGGAACGGCAGCTGTCGAGCAATATTTTTTGCTCAAAGTCTCGAGTGGAGCCACTAAAAACCTTATCGATTCCCAAGCTTAAGTGGAGCCCATTTGCTTGCGAAAACCATGAATAATTTGAAGGATATTGGAATTTTTACAGATCAGTTTAACTGCGAACAGGTCAGCAATATCACAATCGTTATCAGCATAGCTTCCATTTAAGTGTAAAGGTGATGGAAATTGAAAAGGATTACGTTTAGAATAAACAAACCTGAAGAATTGTTTAGGATCGCGTTTAAAGTTGCATTTGGCCATGTATCTGTTGAATTAAAATTGTTTATATAAAGACAATTTCGATTTTCCAATTGAGTACCTAGAAAAGTATGATTCCGAACCGGATTTTTTAAATTTCTTGAACATACGGGGTTTACAATTCCTCAGGTTTGTTAATCTTGGCGTCAACCAAATAGGACCAGAAGATTTCTGGAGGGGGTAAATCAGAACATCAAGTTAGAGTATTCAAAAGGTGACCAGTGATATTTGGGAGATTAAAATCACCAAGGCTGTGACGAAACATACTTAGGATGGGCAGCGTGAATCATGTAAGTTAGAAATTGAGAAGACGGTGGGATGCAAGAGCATGATATTAATATATTAAAAGAACACAGAAGAATTTCAACTACGATTATTTCAATAGTGTTAAGCTTATCGATGGAAAAGTGTTGTTAAGTTCAGTTGGAACGGACAGCTCTATCAGTTCAGATCTATATATGTTATATCTGTCTATAAATATCTCAGAACCCGAAATTGAGGAATTGTGAAATGTTCAAGATCTATTGCAACTAAGTGCATATCTCAAAATGTTGCATTTTTTAGGCATCATATCAGTCTGCAAGCGTAGTCTTTTTTAGTATGGCGCAGCGAAAATTATCTCAGCCCTAAAGAACTATATTTATTGCACTGAGGAGAAGCATGGTTTAACAGTTAAAAGCATTCAACCTTTTTGCAAAGGTTGTCTGTATTGTAGAAAGACTGCCATAGCGTATTGAAACGGTTCGATCAGAAATTCAAGTCGAAAACATAAAAAGATTACAGAACCGTCGGTAACCAAAGCTATGCTGCTAATAAATGGCAACACATGCACCAAACTCTTGACAGCGACACGCGTCCGTTTTTACAAAGCTGGAAAACGGAGCGCATCTTAAATAATTTCAATGCCAGTCACTGATTCCGATTCGTCTAAAAAAATGAAAAAGAGTCTTGAATTAGATTTATAGGTTCAATTAAATAAACTGCAGATAAAGCTTACGTATATTGATGGAGACTTGGCCAAGCACTCCTATAAAATCTTGCAAGCTACTGCAAAAGCGAGAAATTGTAATATCTACCTAGCATACGACTTTTTACTATCAGCCGTATCGGCAAAAGTATTCTTTTTATTACACTAGTTGACACAACTTTTCCGCTGTCGCCCAAAATGACTTTTTCTGATAGATTTGGATGTTTAACAATTTTTAAAGAATATTTTTTCAGGTTTAGTTTTTTTTTAAGAATTTTTTAAAAATTTGGTTTTTTTTTGTCATTGGTAGGGCTTTTGTTTTTCACATAACTTAAGTTTCCTACACCTGGTTTGATTGAACTTTGCAGTTAAAAAAAAGCTGATAAATGCAGCTATAAGTCCGACCCAGACACTTTGTAGCTGCAACTTAACGTCTGGAAGATATTAAGCTTTCAAATTTCATACTTTTTTTCGGTATTTTTTCCCGAAATTTTGATTTCAAAAACTCAGGAAAAGTGGAAAAAAATTAAAGACTCATTAATTATTCGTCGTTTGAGGTATCGTTTATAAGAATCGATGGATAAACGGCTAAGCTACAACCATTTGACCAAACTTTCATATGTCGAATTTCGCCGATAAATTCCGTTAGCCGACGTACATATGTATGTATAAGCGTTCTTTTTTTCCTAGAAAAATACCAAAAATCTGTGTTTATAACAGTTTTTAACGGTTAAATGGCATTTGGGATAGTGCCAAACGGCATATGAAGTTTTGATCAAACGACTGCAGCTTGGCCGTTTATCCATCGCTTTTTAAAAACGATACCTTAAACGACGCCTTATTAATGTGTCTATCTAAAACCAAAAATCAAGGCATTCAAATATTTTTTTCGACTTTTCCTGAGGTTTCAAAGTCAAAATTTCGGGGAAAAAATACCGAAGAAAATGATGAAATTTCAATTTGGAAGCTTAATATCTTCCAGACGTTAAGTTGCAGCTACAAAGTGTCTGAATCGGATTTATAGCTGCTTTTGTCAGCTTTTTTTTAATTGCAAAGTTCAATACAACCAGTTGTAGGAAGCTTATGTGAAAAATAGAAGCACTACCTATGACAAAAAATACCTCATTTTTTAAAAATTCGTAAAAAAAAATCTAAACCTGGAAAAAAAGCCATAATTCTTTAAAAAAAATTAAATCTTCAAGTTTATCAGAAAAAGTCATTTTGGGGGACAGCGGAAAAGTTGCATTTTGTCGAGTAGTGTTATTTGTTTTTTCATTATTATTTGCATATTACACTACTCAACAAAATTCAACTTATTATTTCTGCTGTGGCCCAAAATGACTTTTTCTGATAGATTTGGAGATATAACATTTTTTTTAAGAATTATGGGTTTTACGGTTTAGGTGTTTTATTGAATTTTTTAAAATTTTCATTTTTTTTTACAAATAATTTAATTTTCTTAAAAAGTCAAAATTTCGGGGAAAATTACCGTAAAAATTATGAAATTTGAATTTGTTAGCTTAATATCTTCCAGACATTAAGCTGCAGCTACAATGTGTCTGGCTAATATTTATAGGTGCGTTGCCAGTTTTTCAAAACTGCAAAGTTCAATACAACCAGTTATAAAAAATAGAATTACTATCTCTGAAAAACCCAATTATTTAAATATTCTCTAAAAAAAAAAAAATAACAAAAAAAAAAACCATAACTCTTTAACATAACTTTAGCAGAAATGTCGTATTGATTAGTGCTACTAAACCTTTGTTTCCAACAAATCTACGGTACGCTACGGTAAAGTTGCCTTCTCATAGGTAGCATTTATAGGCTTTTTACACTCGGTGCGTTACCTATCGATATCGGAGAAGACGCAGAGAAGCAGGTTTGCCGTTTACACTACAGCGACTTTGCTTCTTTGCGTCTTGGGAACTATGTCTGAAAATAAACAAAATATGTATGTCTGAAGAAGAGCTCATTCTTTTATCTGCGGTGGCGCAAAATGAAGTGAATCTGCTGAAGTGTATGGAAGTGTCTGGGCTATCCTCAGAAAAGCTGCAGTTCGTTTTGCAACTGCAACGTCCTCCTCTCGCTTGGACCCTTGTTAGTAAAGTGCAGATAATCTTCTATTTTCAATTAAATAATGTATTTAATGTACATACATATATGCAATAGCCACGATATGGCTCATTTTGGGAGGAAGATGTTGTGGACAACTCCGATGCCTTTTTTAAGGAAAATTTCCGCATGGAAAGGAGTACTTTCAACATTCTTGTTGGACTGTTGCCCAATCTCAAAAAGAAAGACACACCTTTTCGACTGACAATTCCTCTGTAGAGGAGAAGATCCTGCCTAGGATCGCCTGCGGAATATCGTACGGGAGTCTATTTGGTGTGTCAAGGGCCATTGTCTGCCTTATATTACTGCAGTTTTGTCGCGAGGTAGTTGCTCAACTCGCTGACAAGTATCTGCAAGCAGACTTTCTTACCCTAAAAAGATCACGGTAACAGTGAAAGGATTCAAAAACATGGGATTTTCAGCAAAAAATTTGAAATCAACTATATTGTTGAAATGCTTTTTTTAATAATAAAATTAGTTTAAACAATTTGTTCTAACCATTACATGAATTTTCGCCCCTTTTTACTCAGTTAAAAATTTTACGCGGCAAAATTTAAATTTGAATCTGCTGTTTTTTGTTGTTATTAGTGGTGATAGTTCCGCTGATTAGGCAGAAAAGTACGAAAATTGCTGTTATGCGCACAGAAATACCACAGATATATCAAAACGAAGTTGCGTCGGAAAACGACGCAACTTTTTGCCACCACTAGGGCCCTATGCTAAACCTATGTAATAAAACTGCGTTTCTGAGAAGACGCAAAGAATCAAGACGCAGCCTAAGTGTAAACGGCACCTTAATCTTGTCAAATTCTCAGATACATCTGTGGCCTTTAGCTTCAGAAAAGACACC
This sequence comes from Drosophila algonquin, assembly GCA_035041765.1. Taxonomy (NCBI): domain Eukaryota; kingdom Metazoa; phylum Arthropoda; class Insecta; order Diptera; family Drosophilidae; genus Drosophila; species Drosophila algonquin. The sequence goes on along the minus strand of JAWNKY010000568.1, from coordinate 13,251 downwards.
CTGTTTTGCTCCGTGGTCATTGGAATTTTGTTAGCAGCATCCAATTCCATAGCAGCGGCAGCGTTAGCAGCATCCATCTCTATAGTAGCGGCAGCTTATCAAACTTTTATTTCGGGAAGATAATAGCAAAGAGTAGCACGCTTAATACATGTTTCTAGCGGGAAGACAATCGCAAACCGAGAACCGCAAGCCTACAACTATGTGCAATCCCTATATGCAAGGTCGGTGTATGAACAGTGTCTTGCGGGAAGATGAACGCAAAGAGCACCGTGCCAAATAAACGGTAATAAACAAAAACCGTAAGCCAACAGCTATGCACAATCCGAAATATACAAGGTTGGCTTTTGTTTATATGTACATACATATGTAAGATTTATAATGAATTAAATATAAATAATATGTAAATCAAAAACAAGTTCAAAGTATATATTTCAAAATGGCAAAAATCAATGACTGTTCTCTCAATGGTATGGTTAGTTCTGCTTTTCGCTGATACTTCCAAAAACCGACTGTTTCGTATCGATGACCGATGGTATCTTAAGTGTAAATCTTAATTATGTGCCGTTTACACCGTTATACTGCGTCTTGATTTCCCCCGACCAGATTTTATCTGAGGGTGCCAACCTGAGATAAAATCGGCCACAGACTCAAAGAAAGTGTGTGCACGTATGAGCCTCACCAGATATCCTTTGCGTGAAAATTTCCCAACTCCTTGCCACTCATATCTTCTAAGAGATAAATCGACTGACCCAGTTTTTTCTTGACACGGGATTTGGTACCAATCGGAGCTAGCTTTGCATTGAAGTTATCTGCTGCTTTGCTCAACGAGAAATTTCTTTCGACAACTTCTTGCCCAACTTCGAATGTCCGTACCTTCGACCGTAGGTTGTAGGTGCTCTGGTTTTTGTCATGCGCTTTTTTTAAATGCCTATCAATATTCCCACGAATTCGTTTGATCTCATCTGGCCTTGAGAGATTAGCGGTGCCCTTGCTCAGCAATTCTAGTCTTCTTAACAGGTCATAATCTTTACCATGTGAAATCATTTGCTGACCAAATACTTTAAAATATGGCGAACCACCAACCGACTGGTGAATAGAACTTCGAAGGGCACTATTAATACTGCTCAAGAAGGTATCCCATTCCCGGTGATCCGAACGAATATAAGCTCTCAAGGCGGCATTTTCCGAGCGATTTACTCTCTCTGCAGCGTTCGACTGTGGTGTATATGCACCAGTGCACATATGTATGTATGTTGAACGCCAAAAATCGAAAGGAAATTTTCAAAGACGCGGCTTTTGAACTGAGTGCCTTTGTCATTCACGATGATCTCTGGTACTCCCTCAAATAACACTAGTCGACACGACTTTTCCGCTGTCGCCAAAAATAACTTTTTCTGATAGATTTGGATGTTTAAAAAATTTTTAAAGAATTTTTTTTTTTCATACAGTAGTTTTTTTTTTACAGAATTTTAAAAAAATGTGTTTTTTTTGTTATAGGTAGTGCTTTTATTTTTCACATAACTTAAGTTTCCTACAACTGGGTTGTATTGCACTTTGCAGTTTTTAAAAATTCATAAAAAAAAACTAAACCTGAAAAAAAAAACCATAATTCTTTAAAAAAATTAAATCTCCAAGTCTATCAGAAAAAGTCATTATGGGCGACAGCGGAAAAAAAAAGTTGAATTTGGTCGAGTAGTGTTATCAATAACCACATTGGACGTGAATTTTCGAACGGCCTTTAGAAATGTGAATTACGAAAAATGGTGGAGAATGATCAAAACTCCTATATTACCCTTCTTGATGCAAGTAAATGGGCCAATGAAGTCGAGATACAAACGCTGAAACGGTCTTACGCTGGTAGCTTGAGCACCCATGCGAGGTTTAAGAGATCGAGTGGGATACTTCGTCGTCTTACAAATCCCAATGTGTTTGCGAACATCTACCACCATCTCCGGCCAATGCAAGTGAAGTCGAATTCGTTCTATCCACTTTGCAGTTCCACAATGCGCAGAGGATGGTTGATCATGCGTTGATCTAATCACGCTTTTGCGCAAAGATTCAGGCACCACTAGTTTCCAACCGTTGTCTACTTGATCAGTGCTGCCATCACTAAAACCTATCCGATTATATATGTAATTGAAACCGTAACCCTGAAGACTAATCGCCCATCTAGACAATCTACCACTTAGATCAGATTGATTCATCAACCAGCGAAGACTGGCGTGATCTGTAACGACAGTGAAAGGGTGACCCTCGACATACATACGAAACTTTTGTATTCCCAAAACTACAGCCAAGCATTCTAGCTCAGTGACAGTATAGGGCTCCAGATCCAACATAGAAAATTACCGAGGCATTGCAAAGCTCTCTGCCATTCCTAAGCTCCTTGAGTTCCTGGTTACCCGGCAATTGCAACATCTTTGTTCTAGCTTGATATCTCCTTCACAACATGGTTTTTTTAAACATCGGTCAACAACTACCAATCTGCTCGAGTTTTCCTCCATAACCAACCGTGGATTTCAGAGCGGTTTGCAAACTGATGTTATTTTGCACGGATTTTAGCAAGCCATTTGATTCGGTTAACCATACTCTATTAATTCAGAAGCTAACTAATGTTTTATCAGAGATCGTTAACGTTACATCTGGTGTGCCACAAGGTAGTCATTTGGGTCCGCTCCTCTTCATTTTATTTGTGAACGACCTACCCCAAGTTATAACATTCTCACATACATTAATGTATGCGGATGACGTTAAAATCTGTCTGCCCTACTCCGACTGGTACTTGCACACACACCTTCAGCTGGATATAAATGAATTGCTATTGTGGTGCTCAATTAATCTTCTATTTTTGAACCTCTCGAAATGCAAGCTTATGACATTCTACCGTCGTGCTCCACATTTTGTATCTTTTTCTCTTGGTAATCATGTATTGGATCGAATTTCGAGTTCAAATGATCTTGGTGTATTATTTGATAGTAAACTGTGTTTTAATAGTCATATAGCTGCGACAGCTAATAAAGCTAAGGGTGTTCTAGCATTCATCAAGTGACCAAACAATTGTACATTTCATTAGTGCGCCCGATATTGGAGTATTGTTCCTGTGTGTGGAGTCCACAGTATAAGGAGCAGGAAGCTATTCTCGAATCAGTTCAGAAACAATTTTCAATTTTCGCTCTTTGTAATTTACACTGGGACTCTGGTAGAATCCTGCCACCTTACCGATCTAGGCTAAAACTTATTGACCTACCTTCGTTACACCATCGCAGAATATGCAATGGGCTAATGTTCGTGCACAAGCTCCTTCTCGGGATGGTGGACTCCCAAAGTCTCTTGAGTCAGATTGACTTTACGGTTCCCTCTCGTTCTACTAGTTCTTTTAGACCTATCAGATTACCCTTATTTAGGTCAAACTATGCCCAGCATGAACCTTTCAGGGTTTTATGCTATAATTATAATAACCTTTACCATATCATGTCCCCTGAATTAACCCTTAAACATATAGCATTTAGCATTTACAACCACCTGAACTCTGCTAACCTGTAATTTTAATTTTTTTAAATTTTATTATACTTTATCTTTAGTTCTCTCCCTAATTTATATGGCATTATTAGCAGATAATTGTTAATTAATAAATAAATAAATAAATAAATAGTTCCGTTGGGCTTTATTTAACTTCTTGGACATATACGCTATTGGTCGTTCACATCCGTTGTCGTCCGCCTGAGCTAGGACGGCTCCCATACCATACATCGAGGCATCGCATTGCACCATGAACGGCTTGTCATATCGGGGATGAACTAAGAATGGTGCTGAGCTCAGTTTGGCCTTGATTTCTTCAAATGCTACTTGGGCTCGATCATTCCATGCCAATGGTTTCGCTCCTATAAGTTCGGTAAGCGGAAAGACAATTGCAGCATATTCCGGAATGAAACGCCGATAGCAGCCTGTCTGAGCTTCTTCAGAGTCTTGGGAACTGGAAACTCCGCCACTGCACTAACTTTATCGGGATTCGTTTGAAGTGTGCCTTCTCCCACTATGTACCCTAAGTAATCTACCTTCTCAAGACAAAAATTACTTTTATGGTCGTTAATGGTGAGGCCAGCTTTTCTGGGTTGTGTTGAAACTTCTGATAGATGCAAAAGATAGGATTCGAAGCTATTGGACAGCACTAGCAAGTCGTCTAGATACGCTAGAACATGTGATTCAGCTTATAGGGAATCACCAAATCCATTAGACGACTCATGGTTTGTGAGGCGTTCGTCAACCAAAACGGCATCCTTTTAAACTGATACAGGGGTCTATTCGGAACGGTGAATGCTGTCTTTGCACGAGATTCTTGTTCGAGATGAATCTGCCAGAGGGCATCCTTCAGGTCGATTTTTGAAACGCAATGTACTGGCGGTAGACGACTCAGCAGCCCGTCCATAATTGGATAAGCATCCGTAACCTCCGTGACTGCATTGAGCTTTCTTACATCTTGGCAGAATCGCACTTTGCTACGTTTTATGTGTAAGGTAATGGTGATGACCATGTGAGCTGGGAGCTTCTTTAATGACATCCAGCTGCATCATTCGGTCAATCTCACTGCACAAAAGCTTTTCTTTGCAGGCGAAAGAGGGTAAAATCTTTGTTTAACGGGCTTGGCAACGCCTCTGTCAATATTATGTTCGATCAACGTGGTTAACCCTAGTCCATCCCTCTCAAAAGATGGAAAGGAATCAATAATGGGTTTCAATTGAGATTTCTGTATCGACGACAATTTTATCTTGTTCACATCGTCAGATTTAGATTCGTTCTCTAACACGTTAAATTCTCCCAGAGAGGAAATAGACATGCCAAACTTCTACCCAAAATCAATACCACATATTGGATCGGTTGTTATCGAGCAAACTATCAAGAACTCAAAGTCCTCGTGAATAGAATTGTATGTCAGAGGAATAGTGATAGTCCCAGCAACAGACTGAGTTTGGCCACTGGCCGTACGCACAACTCCTTTCATCTTGACAAACTTCACGTCCTCCGAGATGATATGCTATGACACTTTTATTGGCTCCACTGTCCAATAAAGCTAAATAGTCTTCACCGAAAATTTCGATGCTGATAAAGGGTCGAATGTCATTGTTCCTGTGGACAATAGAGGTTAAAAGGTATTTCTTAAGGGCTTGCTTGCTCTGCCAGAATTTGCGCATTCGCAATGCAGAACGAGGTCTGCATAAAACTTTATCAGTGGCGTTGAATCTCTCTGCCCTGCGCTTATCATACTCCTGCACTCGCACTTGATAGGGCTTGAAGCGCAAGACATGGGATACGTCCAGTAAAGAAGTCAATTCGTCCGGTAAAGGTTCTGTCTGGGTGAGTTGAAAGTCAGGTGGTTCCGTGGCTAAGATCGGACATCCTCCTTTTGAACACGGTGGACATCCTGCGTCGAGTTTTCCAGAACCACATTGCATTTGTCACACCTTGGCTTATATGTGTTGAGCTTACCACATCCGTAACAAAAGATACGACGAGGTTTAAGACAATCCTGGTATCGCTGCCCTTGTTCGTTACAGTTCCAACATTTGAGCTTCTCGGATGATCGATAAACCGCACAGGTTTCCGCTGAAGCTTCGTCCTCCCAATGGCCCTACCCTTCATGGGCTTGCTCGAGTAGAACAGTGTTTACCGACCCACGGGATACGTTCGGACGAGGAACTGGTCTAGAATGGGAACTACGAAAGAACTCTTCGTGTCGATGGCATTCTTTACGCAAACTGGCTAAGTCTGGAGTATCGATATGCAATAAGTCCAGTTTCAAGTCCGGCTTAAGATTATACCTAACTTCGATCGCTAAGTCGCAATCCAACATGGGTTCGCGATCCATTCGCTGAGCCTGATATCGCTCTTGCAGTTGACTACACAATTCATGCCTTGTCATATGTTCAGCTGTTCTATGAACACGCCAATAAAAGGTCAGAGCTGGACCTGAGAACAGAAGATGGTCAAACTGAGTTAAAAGATCAAAATTCCCATTCAGACATTGAGAAGTCAAGTAATTCACTCTATAAACGAAGTGTTCTATCGCAAGGACATTCGCTAAGCCACTGAACTTAATACGCCAATTGGAAATAAGGTTCGAGATTCTTTTAGGATGCTCACTTATCGAATCATTCAATTAGCCCGAGCACTGAAATTCTCAGGCCTCTGGCTATTACTTCGAGCATTACTGGCATTGCTGAGTCGTGGAGGAGCTAGCAGGATATCGCTCTCCCAATCAAGTTGACCCTCGTCTCGAATGTCACGAATGTCATGCACGTTACGAGCCTGAGTAGACAACGTTAGGCTACGCACTGCAGCACTAAGCTGTTCAGTCATGGTGGCTGTCACACTAGCTCGAAATGTATCCAAGGAATTGTTAATCAGTTGCTGTATACGGTCGTCTGTAAGTTCGCTCCAATCGGAAGTTACTCCGGGCCGAGAAACGTTACGTCTCACATTTGGATTTTAGTTTATTTGGGTGTTAATTGGGTTGCTCGTGTTGCGAGAAACTGATCTGGTATTTATGCGAGGTCTCGGAACAGCTCCGGTCTGAGGTTGCGCAGAACTTGCAGCATCTAGGCCAATCGTTAAAGGAGGCCTAGAATCGTTCACGGGGCTTTCCCTAATTTGCATCATTACTCGAGAACAAAACTGGCTGCATAAAGGACAAGTCTCATTGGTTGCCAACCACTCTAATAGCCAGGACTTGTGAAACTTGTGCTTACAAGGTGTCCACTGCTTTCCTCTCCGCGCTGGTATCACTATAAATGATGCATGCCATTTGTTCGCCTGAGCCGGGCAATCTCAAGTCTTCTACGCTCCATCTTACCGCCATCGTAAAGGAATAATAACAGTTTACTATGCTTCCTAATAAGGACGTGAAAATTGCTATAAGCTTTGGACTAAACAAAAAAAGTCGATAGCAAACAAAATTCTATCAGGCGTCAATCTTAAGATCTAGCCAGAGGGACTTTTCCTTAAGCACTCGCTACGCACTAATACATATGTAAACAGGAGTATAACACATCTCAATATCCGTGTACGAAATCTACTACTAACAAGGTAAATATCTTGTCTGACTAAAAGAGGAACAGACCGAAAAATCTCCAATCTGAACAAATCTCAGTTCCAGTCAGATAGATGAAAATGTTCTAAATATCTATTAGAACCGACTTGAATCAGAACTAAGATTCCTGCACAATGAGACACTATACCATGGAGTTGATCACATGTAGTACGTAATTCTTCATTCAGCTTCAAAACATTGCTGCGGCGCGAGATGCCTAAGGTACCCTCAAAAGAAGAAATTAAATCATATTCATTTACGTTATAATTCAAATTCTATAAGTTGGTGCTTAAGTCTACACATTACAAGAAGGTAGCGAATGATAGTAGATAATAATAATTTCATAATAACTCATGATAAATAGGGGTGACAATAATATGTGACAACAATAAGACTATGAATTCGGGTTTATGGAATGCTTTGTTTTGTTATACAAGTACATGGACTCACTTACTAACGCAACTATGAGAAGAGGTCTTACAGTGCAAGTGAAAGCTCGCATATCAACACAACGTTACACTTATGTATGTACACCGGCTGTGCCGTACTCACAATTCGTTGGATCCATAGAAGTCAGCCGGCCTGTTGATGTCATGAGGCCAAAGATGAATTTATATATATTTATGGTATATGTGTGACGTTGCGATTAGCGATTATGGGTATGGGTTAAATGTCGTTGGGGACGCATAACTAAAGTAAATCGAAGAAAATTATAAGTATGGTTTACAAAGAATATCTATCTAAACTAAATAAATTCCATTTACGCGGGATACTGATCATGCGTCGAATCCATCCCGTCGCCACACAGCTTCACAGCTCCATCAACCTGGCCATTTCGTAGGCCCAGCCGTAGAATCAACCCTTATCGGCACTTTATTCCTCTCCCCTCTTTGTCTTCTCTGTCCAGCTGTGTGCAGGGGATCCGTAGTTGATTGGCTATGGACTGCAGATGGTCATCATAGCGAAGTGTCATGGGGACAAGGGGACTATTTCTACCGCTGATGCTTGCCTTAGTGGTCAATGCCCGACCTCAAGCCAGGGGAATAGGATAGCCACGATCTGTCTCCGGTGCCGGAAGCTCTCACCACTTCCACATGGAAAACACACAGGGTCGTGGTGATGCCAACAGACAAGTGCTTTAGAAGAGCACGTCGGAAGAAATCTGTGGTAGACAACTTTAAGACCGCGTTTCACCCTCACCCTCCTACATACCTTCTTTCGAGGTTATATCCGATATATGCCTGGGAACACCTTCCGTGTGCCTGCACGACCTTGTTTCACGCTTTTATTTGAGCGGATGGCTTTATTTGGCCGAACTACACTTGGATTAATTTTTTCGCACATGCACATACACAAGCAAGGCGCACGAGGTGTTGGTAGAGTCAGTTTGATTATAGGGCAATGACAGTTATAGCATCTGCACTTGGCCACAGTCGAAATTGGAAAAGAAAGATAAAGCTGGGTATCCAGCACCGCGGAAACTAAAAATTACTGCCAAACTTCATATAAAAAAAACGGGGCCAGTAATTTTTCGTTTGTGTTTTCCTGCAGTCAGTATCCAGCAACGTTAACGGGATCCACGAATTTTAATCGATAGTATCGATATTCACACGAATGTGGACTGTGAGAACAGCTGATAGGGGTGCCAGTAAAATAAATGTGCATATTTTTACTGAAAGGCCTGTATCCAGCACCGCGAAATTTTACTGAAAGGAAACTGCTCATTATTTCGGATGTGTGGAACTCAATTAAAATAGTGTGAAATGTTTAAAGTGAGGAGAGGATTGCTTTAATAAAAGCAGTTGAGGCAATATCATGTCTTTAGCGGATTACGGAAAATGAGCAGTTTGATAATTTTGACAATTTTGGCGCTTCCAACTGTGCTGTACTTCTTCTTACAACAATATGTGCCGCTACGAACACAATCACTTCATTCGTCAGAATTACTTTTCTTCCTTTTTTTAATTTTAGTTTAATTTTCAAAATTGGCGCTGTTTACAAAATACAGCTGATTCATGAGAGTGGCAAATCACTTTTTAGGTTCTTGGTCACATTACATTAGCTGAGTTCCACACATCCGAAATAATGAGCAGATTACTTTCAGTAAAATTCCGCGGTGCTGGATACAGGCCTTAAGCAGTAACTGACTGCAGCTTAGGCATGCATTAAGCTTTCCAAAGCTCATGTGCATAGAGTTGCATTGAGCTTTTCAAAGCGCACTGATCATATGATCATAAAACATGAAAGCTTTTGGTGGATTCTAAGTACAGTGGCGTCTGAAATAACGTGCACAGTGCGCGGCTGTTTATTTTAAAGCTATTAAAGCTAGACCAACCAAATTTTGTATCCAGTTTTCTGTGTTATCACACTACTGCAAGTATGTTTTAAAATTTGGCCCCGCCTTATTCCGCCCACACAAAGGACGAAAGTCTGTGGCATGCACAATTTTACAGATACGAGAAAAACAAAAACTCAGAAACATAGAAAATGCCTATCAGAGTGATGAATTTTGATCAGATCGGATTATTAATGTAGCCACAATGAAGAAAACCATTTCGAAAGTCATCGCTGCCTCTCGCTGTCTCTCACACACGACCCCGTCTGCTTTGGGCGATATCAGAGACTATTAGAGCTAGAGCAACCAAACTTTCTATCCAAGCTATTGTGATATCACTTCAATACAAGTGTATTTCAAAATTTTGAAACGCCCCCTTCCGCCCACTCAAAGGACAAAAATCTGGAATCCACAATTTTTAATATTAAATAATACCAAAAACGCAGAATCATGGAAAATAACAGTATCTACCAGACTGCCGTATCTTGATCAGGTTGAACTACTATTCAAAGCTGCAAACCCCTGAAAAAACGGCCAGGGTTCGGTTCGGGTTCCGAACCCTATGTTGAAAATTCGCAGAGGTTCCATAACCGGGTTTTGAATATTTTGGAACCTCGGGTTCGGTTCCAAACCCGGGTTCGTAGAGTAAAATAAATGAAAAGATAAAGAGCATCCATATTTTATACAATTAAATCATTTTATTTTACTGCATTCGTTGCATTTTAAAGGTATTTAAATTTAACTCAATTCAAACCATATATAAAGAAATAAAAATAATAATAAAAATGTTTAATAATATAAAAAAAAATAGTAATATATCATTTTTTTTACTGCATTCCTTGCATTTCAAAGGTATTTAACTTAGTTCAAACCATGTTTTAATTTAAGTTTATTAGCATAATATCCTCCAGGACGTTTTCATCAATTGATGCCCTTTTATCCGACAACACAAATTTGAGGGAGGAAAATGCTCTCTCTACAGAAGTTTGAGTTGCCGGAACCGCCAAAACAACCATTGCTACTTTTTTCAAATCTGTTTGGCTGTAATTTTCCCAAAACTTTAAATCGTCTGCATGGGGATGCATTCGAGGAATTTCTTCAAAAGATTTACTGAATGTAGAAACGAATTTTTTCGTTGTGGCTTGGTTTCCCACAATGCCTTTCATAAAAACAATACAAAACAAAACAGATCCAGAAACAAGCATGCAGAAAATGAGAGTTCGTTCGGCTCGTGCCATGAGCCGAACATGACGACATCAGATCCGGCACATATTTCATATTTATATTTTCTTGGACCGAACCCTTAAATAAAGACGGAACCGATTCGGTTCACGGTTCCGAGACATTTCTTGGGTTCGGTTCAGGGTTCGGTTCGACATAGCAAGGAACCCGCAGAGAACCGGTTCCACGGGGTTCGGTTTCGGACCGGTTTGCAGCTCTGCTACTATTATAGTCAGAAGGAACAAATTAAATTTCAGTGGCTACTACCTCTCTCTTTCGCAATCATTTCAACGTCACGAATATATAGTTATACATATACATGTAGAAATGTAGAAGCATATGTAAAAAAAAAAAATGGAAACATGTATAAAAATTCCAAAAATGGTTTGATTTAATTTTTTTAAATATTCTTTTTTGCCAAAAATTTAATTCGTCCCTTTTGCGCACATATAATAAATTGCATAAATCGCAAGCTCGTATATGTACATATGTATGTATATACTGACTGAGTACCGGAAATAAAGTAGAGCCGCGGTCTTGGCCGCGGCTCACTGCGTTCCCCCTCGTTTTACATAAAATAAAAGTCACACAAAAATCATCACTTCTCAGCTGCAACATTTTTGTAGTTCTGTATTCTCTGAATCACAGCATAGATTCGATAAACGTCGCTCAGTTTCTACTAATCTCCTTGAATTTTCCACTTTTGTAACTGCGGGATTTACTAAACAGTGTCAAACTGATGTCGTTTACAATGACTTTAGTAAAGCCTTCGACTCCGTCAATCACAATCTACTTATCCATAAACTGTCTCTTCTAGGGTTTCCTACCAAGCTTCTTTACTAGACTAATTCTTACCTTTGTAACCGTTCTCAACGTGTCTGCTTTAACTCCTCTCTCTCTAAACCTATTATAGTCTCATCGGGTGTTCCTCAAGGTAGCCATCTGGGTCCCTTGTTATTTAACCAGTGTTTGAACAAGAAGCGTTTTTCTTGTAGATATTTATTTGTTTAATTGTGGGGGTGTTTTAAAACCAAGCAAGCGAATTAAAACCGAATTGCAAGAAATTAGAACGAGGATGAGGTGCTGCTTTCAAACAACCGGAAGAATTGCCAGTTTGTGTATTGGCCGGCATCATGTTCCATTTGCTGTGCACCACTCGTATACGACCATCTTTCCCAAGCACAGTAGACTGCACTTGGCCTAACTTAACTATGCGTAGTGGGGGCAGATTGTCCTCATGGATGATGACCAACATACCCTCGGTGAGGTTCGTTGAGGGTGCTGTCCACTTCGTCCGCGATCGCAACTCGTTGACGTAATCAGCCGACCAAAAACGTTGCTTGACGGCCGCAATCATATTGTAGCGGTCCAAATTTGTTAGCTTGATGTGATCCAGAGATCTCTCAGGTAGTGATCGTAATGATTCACTAACCAAGAGATGACCAGCCGTGAGAGCGCTATAGTCGTTTGGGTCTGACAAAAGAGGTGATAGTGGTTGTGAGTTGAGGATTGCTTCTATTTCGACGACGACAGTGCTCAGTTCTTCAAAGGTGAAACTGGTGCTGGCCAACGTACGATTTAACAGGCCTTTGACTGCCGCTTCCCAAAGTCCTCCGAAATGAGGTGCTCTGGGGGAAATAAAGTGGAAATTAATAAAGTCGGATGCGCAATATTTGTAAATTTCATCCTGTGTCTCCTTCAAGAACAAAAACCTTTTTAACTCCTGCATTTGATTCGATGCCCCTACAAAATTAGTGGCATTGTCGCAGAATATGTCTGCTGCCAGTTTGCGACGACCTCCCATCCGTTTTAATGCGTTTAAGAACGCCTTTGTTGACAAGTCCGAGCCTAGGATTTAGTAGGTCCCTTTCCTCGAATGCGTAGATACGTACTGATGGGTCCACAAAAGTCAATTCCACAGCGTTCAAAAGGTCGAGCAGGAGAAAGTCTAGTAGGTGGTAATGAGCCCATGAGTTGTTGCAGCAACTTTGGTCTGTACCGAACGCAGTGTACACAGGAGCGAACAATTCGACGTGCCAAGTCTCTGGCGTTAACAATCCAATACTCCAAGCGAATGAGTGCGACTAAAGCTTTAGTTCCAGCGTGATAATTCCGAAGATGCAAATGGCGAACATAACTCCAAGCAAATAAAGACTGGCTTGTCTATCTTGTCGTTCTCCTGTGGCGGGCCAGTTAAGCGAATCCTCGAATAGAAATGAAGGAAGATTTTACTTACAGCAGCCATATGCCCGAATCGATGCGTCGCAAAATCCGTGTATTTGAATACTCCTAGCGTCGGGCTGCAAACAAAAACGAGGTACCGCTAGTGACGATAGTGAGTTCAATGAATCCAAACAAGTGCTCCATGCGCAGCTTAGTTTTTGGGGAACAGACTCGTCACAGTCGAGTTTCAAAAGCCACAACAAAATTGTTCGTTTTGTGGTAGAAGGGTAGACTTCCTTGGGTGTGAAAGTGAAACTAAACGCATCACTTTTTTGATGCCAAGTCACGCCGAGTGTGCTACTAATCGAGTTTTCTGAAATGTTTATTTCCTTAGACGATTCATCTTCCATTACACCTTAATAATTTGAATGCCATTTGCATCACATTA
>JAWNKY010000561.1:0-105419 GCA_035041765.1 Drosophila algonquin | reverse complement strand
CAACCACATTAGAGACATATTGTCCGATATCGGTGTTCACCACCGACTGGCTAGGAGCCTAGACTTCCTAGGAACGGCCCTTAAGGTCGTAGCCGGGACGCCAGATGCGTCCGATTTAGAAAACATTAAGTTCACTGAAGCTCAGCTAGTGCAAGCAAGCAATAGACAAAAGTTCAAAATCAGTTAAATTCTTACTAGCACCGTAAATAAGATCCTGCAATTATAGCATTGTAGCTTCATGAACTTGTCACGGTCGCCATGTAATAGGATTATAAAAAGTGGACTATTTCATTTGGAGCGTCTGCTCCTCTGTGTTACTTTATTAGGAATGAATCTTATATATTCGGTCTGGGTACAGCTAACCCGAAACATGCAATGCTTATATCTATGTCTTATATTTATGTGTAAGTATATTGGTGTACATATGTTGTGTATATCTTGACCACTTGAGCTGCAAGGTGCATGCTCAGCGTTCCCACGCGCTACGATCGGAATGTATATAAGTGGTGGATTGTATGACATATGCGCTGGTCTTTTAGGTATTTGTATATTTGTGGTTATTATGACAGAGTGTCACAATGTATGTATTTACTGTTATACCCTTTGATTTCTATTACTGGCAGGGTAGGTATACTACAGTGCTCTGAATTTATAATCTCTTTTTTTCTTATACTGAGGATCTTATTTACGGTGCTAGTAAGGGAATTTAACTGATTTTGAACTTTTGTCTATTGCTTGCTTGCACTAGCTGAGCTTCAGTGAACTTAATGTTTTCTAAATCGGACGCATCTGGCGTCCCGGCTACGACCTTAAGGGCCGTTCCTAGGAAGTCTAGGCTCCTAGCCAGTCGGTGGTGAACACCGATATCGGACAATATGTCTCTAATGTGGTTGCAGACGGCCTCTAGTAGCTGTCTCATGTGGGATCTTGGGAAAAGGTCTGTCATTTTTGCAGTCTCGTCAGCAATGCGACCGTATTCGGTCAAGTTTGCCGTGTACTTGACGTAGTCAAGATCGTTCCAAACCAGTACAGTTCCGTCCGTAATTGGTATGTAATTTGAGTGAGAGTAATCGGTGACGCGCGCCGATACTACTGTAAGGAGATGAAGCACCCAGACAATCCTGTGGATAAAAATACGTGAAGTTATATAAAAAGAAAAACTAAAAAAATACCGCCACCAAAGTGTCTTTCCTAACTTAGTCGGTGTAGTTTCCTAAGGTTGTCCTTATGGACCACCCTCCCTCTAATTAGGACTGTTGTCCCAAAGTCCGCCTCTACTGTTTCCTCCACAAATAAATGTGTTTTTCGTGCCTGATTGACCCGATTATTTTGCACGATCTGAGCCTTTTGCACTCTGTTTTGGATTTCCTTGTTAGTATCGGCCGCTACAGCGTGGAGAATGTCAATGGTTCTTCTGTTTGTGACCAAGTGCATTGATCTATTGTACTCCGCTGTCGCTTAAAGTAAGAGTTCGACCGTGTCGGTAATCCCCCTATCCATTTTGAGGCATCTTGCAATTTCTACAAGAGTGCTATGGAATCTCTACACTTGTCCATTTGAGGTACTGTGAAGGGGTGGAGCATTGACAATGAGTACTCCGAAGTTGTTTCAGAGGAGTGATCTGATGGTTTCTGAATACTTCTTCTCTGTAGAGAATAAGCATCTCTCCCGTGAACGAGGGGACCGGTGTCGGCCCCAGCTCCTGTTTCTTGGGATGCCTATCGTAATTCGCTTTGGAGCATATCTTGTCATTTAGGGAGTCATTTTAGTCATTTTGAGTAGTAATAGTCCGTTATGATATGTTTGACGTTTTCCTGGGCGGCCCTGTGGGCCCGATTGTGTTCAATGGTGACTATTTCTTTTCTCTCATTCTCATCGAAAATGCCGGCGACAAGATTTTTGCAGTGCCAGAACGTAGTCGACGGAAAGGACTACACTAGTTCATGCTGTACGCAGGCTAGAATCGGGAGCTCACAATGGATCGCGTTTACGACCTGGGGGTTTACTATGGACTTGACGGGTCTCCACGAGATCGTTTTTGTCTGGGAAGTGTATTATATGGCGCGTCTTTTTTCCAAAGAGAACAAAAATCTGTTTTAGTGGAAACTGCGCCTGCTCTAGGATGATTTGATTCCTAAAGCAACTGACAGGCTTATCTGTCGTCTCTACCGTGTAGGTCATTGACACTTCGCTATGCATTGTCGCAGCATCTGACGGCGATGCGCTATTCCCTAGCGCATAAATATTGTGTCTCGACAATGCGTCTGCGCCAAAGTTTTCTTTACCGGGTTTGTAGAAGAGTTTGGCACCGATCTCGTCGATGCTTGCCTTCCAACGTTTGATTTCCGCATTGGGGTTTCCCTCAGATACCGTGAATGTGAGTGGCTGGTGGTCCGTTAACACGTCTATGTCCTTGACGCCATAAATGCAATGGCGCAGCTTCCCCAAGGCCCATACAATTGCCAAAAGCTTCCGACGCATTCGGCTTTTTCCCGAAGGTGTTATCGCGTTTGCCAGAACCAAACGGTTTCTGGTACGCCGAGGGCTGTCTCAATTTAGAGGATGAAGGGTCTACCTCCATCGGCTCATGGGTCTGGCCCTGAGATTTCGGCTGATGGTATGAATTGCCCTGTTGGGCGTTGGGCGTACCCTGACTCCTAACATATTGAGGGATTTTGTAAGAGGTGTGGTCTTGGGGCCTATTTTGCCTGCCATTACCCTGTTGTGGCGCTTGGTGTTTGCGCTCATTTGTACGGTAGGATCTCTCTTCCATGACCTTGGCGTAATTTGCAACCCAAGCGCTGCGGTCTTCGCTGGACTCAGCCGATTGGGCAAGGGCCAGAGCTTTCTCCAAGTCTGTCGGCCTTACCGGGAAGACAGCTGCCTTTAGAGGCCTTCTCAGACCTGAGATGAAAACGTCTTCCCTGGCTCTCTTGTTAAGTACACTTGCTGCCTCTGTAGTGCGTTTTTATTTGTGATGAGTGAAAGCTGTTTTTCGATCTCATCAAAGTACTCTGTCAATGGGAGGTTACCCTGCCACGTGGTGGTCAGCCTTTGCTCTATTACGCCTATCGGCGTTTTGTCAGAATAGGAACAATCTAGCCTGTTAATAATGGCTTTGAAATTGAGGACTGTGTTGAAAGACGACAAAATGTTATTTGCAGCTCCTTTCACTTTGTTCCTTATTATGCCTGTGGCCATAAAGCTACTGCCACTGCTACTGCCTTCGTATGGCTCAAAAGGCTCGAATGCCGCCAGCGCTGCCTGGCGCCGAGCCACATAATCTACCTGTTTTCCTTCGAAATCTGGAAGTGATTTGACCATGTCTAACTGGTGGTCGCATACGACCCCGGGAATAATTTGTACTTTTTTAAATTCTTTTAACTGAGATAGGCACAGATTGTGCTTGGGATTGGCCAATTTCGGTCCGTAGCTGCTGGCTTGCATCTGCAAGCTCCGTTTGCAACCGGTTCATTTCGCCCTGAAATGACGCGGCCTGACTTGCGGCCTGTATTGCCTTTCCGAACTGTTCCAGATTCATGTTGTCTGGTTCTCTATGTGGTGGCCGTCCAACTGGAGGCCTTCTATCAGGGAACTTAGGCTATCGTCACTATCTTCTCTTACTTCTCTGTAGCTCATGAGGTGCGATCTGATTTGACAAGCACCACCCCAGTTATTTATATTCCAGTAGGCTTCGTGTGTTTCGTACAGACCAAAGAATATTTTATTTTATTTATTTTTTTAAATTATTGTTTATTGTTTATTTGTTTATTTTGTTTAAAGTTTAACAATGTACAGTTAAACTGTAAGGGTAAAATTACATATCAAATAATTAAACTAAAGGGCCAAAGCCAATACTCGGACCCGGTGGGGCTAATTATCGGCTCAGTAGCCGATAAGATCCCACCAATAGCCAAATTTAGGTAAGAGAAGAGCCGGTAGCCGAACATTTCCAAATTAAAGCTAGTTAAATTAAATTAAGTTATTGATTAAGATAATTTTGACCATATTAGAACTAGTATCAAAGGAGAACAGATGAAAAAATTGGTTATAGTTACGGCAAAGGCTACGGAAAGATTCATAATCCGAGTAGTTAGAAAGACAGAGTTGGAGATGAAGAGGAGAGTAATGCCTAGTAGGGCGGAAAGGAACAGCAATACTAATAAGGTTGATGAGGGCAGTCGATTCGACCTCACCAGAGAGAAGCTTATGGAGGAAGAGTACTCCTTGGCAGGTTCTACGGGATTTAAGAGAGTGGAGGTTAATTAGGCGCAACCTACTTTCATAAGAAGGAAGATGGATCGAAGGGTCCCAATTGAGTCCCCGGAGGGCAAAGATTTACTTTCCTTTATAATCTTCTTTTTCTTATATTTTTTATAATTCCTCGCCTCTAATAAAAGCTGACATAAAATTGTAATCGACGAGCGATTCACTTACATTTTTTTTATTATTTGTGTTGTCGTTGACTCCGGTTGAGCGGGGATGGGGGGAACTCTGTTCGGCTGTTCTAATGTTCGCTTGATGATGTTGATGTTTTGGTGTTGATGTTTGACGATGCTTGATGTTTTCTATTTTCCTAGGCGAGGGAGGGCCTTCAGCCTATTTTTCCGACACTGTAAATACTGATGGGAACGAGGGATTTCCCTACAGCCCTTCTCTCCTCTTTATCTGTCTTTGTGGCTGTCGCTGCTGGTGGCAGCGGACGCAGCTTCGTATTGCTATGTTTGGCACTAGTTTTTCTTTCATGGGCTTATATCCCGGTGCGGCACGCACACAACAACAAAAATCACCACTTTAATGTTAGAGTGCGGCAAGATATTATTAGTTTTTATTTCTTTCCTAACTCTCGGAACTGTTTGTGTGAACTATTTTTCTCTTGTTGGTTTTGTGCCTCCTCATAGGGGGATTTTAAGGTGCACCAGGCAAATCTCCACTTGTTTCAACACAAAAAAATGAATTGGGTGTTGAGTCTGAATTGGGTGTTGAGTTGAATTGGGTATTGAGTCTGAATATTCGGAGTCTGCCTTTCACTTTTTTTTCTTGGCACTCTTTCTCACTACACTCTTTTGTATTTCCACTCGTTTTAACACACCAAAAAAAAAACGAGCTAAGTGTTGAGTATTTTAAAGTTTGCCTTCACTTTTATTCTCGGCACTTTTTTTTCACTATATTTTTGTGTTTTTCCGCATGACCGTTTACTATGGGTTTGTGCCCCACGTTGGGGGCCAATTAACTTATTGTTGTTCCCGACTATTGGTACCGTGGTTCGGCCAACGGCAATGAAACTCGCGGGTGTAAGTTTTAATAGTTTATTATCCGGCTCGACTGGCACGGTTCAAAGTGAGAATGAATCTGAATAAATGTAAAGATACAGAAATACAATTTTACTTAAAACTGCCCACCCTCGCTGCAGTGCTGCTTGGGCAGCGGGCCGACGTTCTGCACCGTCAGCGCCTCGTGCAGACCATCAGCTGCACAGCGCATGTTTATCAGCAGCGAAATATGATCCGCTGGCCACTCGAGTGCAGGCCAACGGCTCCTAGGCAGAAGCTCGTGCGACAATGTAGTCGCTGCCCCCACCCCTCGAGTGCGACATCAGCATTCTTCCGTTTCGGAATTTTGCCGATACCCTGCAGCTGGTGGGGAGCTCAGAATCCCATAAACAATCCCACGCTCGAAGTGGAACACTTGTAGCCGATAGCCGGCAATGTAAACAAACACCATAAGCTAGGAGCCGAACATAAAAGAATAGATGCCGCACTAGAATCACGCCACCCTCCAGAGATCAATTACTAATCGATTCCTAAGAATCACGCCATCCTAGCTCACCAATCAGAATCGGTCACAAAACCGAGGAGGCCCAATTCTCAGCCACCCTCAAGTAATGCAACACCGATCATACGCAGCGGAAGCCTTTCATCAAAAGCCGCCCTTTCCCACATATCGATCTAGGCACATGCACCCGCTCTTCCCACATATCGATCGGGGCACGTACACCATCATCGCCATCAGCCATCAGCCAACGCCTCCGAATCTCAATCCGAGCATCGTAATATAAATAGTCTACATCTAAGTAGGGACTTCAGTTCTGTTCAAGACAAATGTCAACCTAGATACCGTCGGAGAATTTATCTAAGTTAATTCCGTTTAAGACATCTGACCTTAGTCGCCTTCGGGGAAAATAACTAACAATTGTACATTACAGTTTAAGTGTTTAATAAAATCTTTTTAAAAACCTAAAACTGAGTGTCGCATATTTTACTATATATATATATTTTTCCGATAAGAATTAGTATTAGTCACGATTTAACATCTTTAATTTTAGGATTTTGGATAGAAATTAATAATGAAATCTAGGAACCATTGATTGAAATTGAAATTGAACTCAAACACATTGTAATGAAATCGATCTGTTGTTATATCGTTTTTGAAATGAATTTAGCCGTCGAGTAGACGTGAAATCTGAATCAATGCCACCGTTCCCGTAACTGCAGAACCTCAGGGAGTACTTGAATCCACTCGGTTCAAAAACGTGCTCAATGGTAGGGTAGGTTATACATACAAAAGGCCACACAACATCTGTGGATGTCGAACTCCCTTCTGCTCTTTCCCTCCCACACACTTCCACGACATACATATGTACATATGTAGATATACATCTATTTATGCAGATGTCGAAATGTAGAGGACTGATTTAAAAAAAACATATGTAAAGAAACATAGAAATGACATCTAATATATAAAAAACTTCCAAATGGTTCGATTACAACTTTTTTAATTTTCTTTTTTGTCTAAAATTCAATTGGTCGCTTTTGCGAACATATAATAAATTACATAAATCGTAAGGACACTTATATATGTACTTACTGAGTATATCTTGATCATCAAGATTGAGTGAAGAAGGCCACGATAGAAAGCAATCTACACATTCAAAAAAGCTAGTGGCTTAAAAAAACGCGTGAACCCAAGCATAGTAAAATGGATTATCTAGCAATAGTTAGATCAATGCTACTCTATGGAGTTACAGTGTGTTGGCCGGTCCTACAAAAGAAGGCCCTTCATAGCAGACATTTCGGAAATGTCCAAAATATGTTCTAGAAAGATAGCAAACTTTATAAGAGCTGCAGGCTGGGATAACTGTTGACATTAGCTCTCACGACTGTAACGCTTGGATCAGCCTATTGGAGAGACAGGTAGCGCTATCTGGGTGTCACCCCGGGCGAGATGGGTTTCAGGGGAAGCGCCATCTGTGCGTTAGGTCTGGGGGTCAGGTCAAGGGGCGAAGGAAAGCCAGTGGGATTAACAGTGGAAAGTGTCAACCTGAAGGGATGTATTCCATCGTTTGGAGACGGCCCGAGGGTTCCCGCTGGCGTCTAGGTGGATTTGCCGCCTCTTTTCCTGTCGGCGCTCGACCCGATAAGTTGGGCTCACTCTCCGCTATACACAAGTGGAATGAAAGAAAAAAAGGAAAAGTACAAGAGTCGCGAGTGGTTTTGTGTAAAAAATTACATTTAGCTCCCAAGTGAGTACGCACGCGAGGGGTTTCCGGATAGGAATTCTAGCGTTTTCTCCAACAGGGCTCTGGATTGGATGGAAGGCGTCCCAGAGGGGAGGAGTTGCGGAGCATCCGGCGCGCTTTTCGCCGGACGGCGAGGGCAGGGAGACCCTTGCGGTCGCCGTTGTTGTTACGCAAGGAACGTAGCCCGAAAGAAGCTAGAGGACGCGATCCCTGCCCCGGAAGAGCCAAAAAGGCAACCCAAAAGGGGCGCAGGGGTTTTGGTTGCGGACCGGGCGTTTTGAGCGGAAGCAGCAGAAGAGCGAGAGCGCGAGATTTCGGCTTGGCAGCGTAGCGCTGGGAGTAACAGAGTCGGCGTCGGCTTTTGCAGGCGGCCAGTCGTGAACGGGCGCGAGAGGCAGCCATAGCCTCTGAAAATTCATCGTAGGCATCAGTGGACGCGGGAGCAGCCCTTGTTTTTTTTGAGTTACGGGAAGGGAAGCAACAAAACGGGAAGAAAAGTAAATATAAAAAAAAAGAAAAAAAATAAAGGTTTAAGTTTAGTAGTTACATATGAGTTAGGCTTAAGCATATATATCCAGGCAGTTCATTTATTTTTATACGTTAGAATTTATTAGAGGCCATTAGCAGGTGAGAGGCGGATAAAGTGCAGGAAAGTATCGCAAATATGGCGTTCTAGATGGGCGGGGTAAAACTCTCTGATCCCTCAGGTTAAAGGTTAAAATTTCCATTTAATTAACGCCTCCTCACAGCTCCGGATAGCATCGAGAAAGCGCTTTCGTCGGTGGATTTACGGGTGAGTTCTATTTTTGGCGAGAAAGCCGTTCTATTCAATTCGTCCAAGTTCACTACCAAATTCATACCAAAAGAAAAAAAACGACTCCCCAGTTATGTATCGAATGAGGTAGAAGGGGAAGGTGGAGGAGAGATTTGCCCCTACTCTTTGAGTCGGCGCGGCCGAGAGCGGAGCGAGTTCTCTCGATTCGTTCACGCACTATTTTCTTTCGCTTTCTTTAGCCTATCTCAACCTTCCGACCCGCCTTTTTAGGCGTCAGTTCATTTCGCCATTCCCCATATTAGTTAAGATATTTATCCCGTAATTTTCTTGTCATTTTTATTTAACTTTATTTGTATTTATTTAATTATATTTGTGTATGCAGTCCAATCCTTTTGTATGTGGGTTTTTTTTTATGATAGTCATAAGTAGCGGGCACCATTTTTTCTTCGAGTAGAATAAATTTTATGATGTTTTAATTTCACGTATTTTTTGCTTGCCTTCGGCTAGCAGAAGGGCCCTAGGAGGCGTCTAGAAACGCTGAGGGGTCATTCCAGCCATCATGCCGGAGATATAGGAGTGACCAAAGAAGGGAGGGTGATCCGTCCTCCATGACACCTGAGGCGGCTATAAAGCGTTTCAGGCAGGGCAGAGGGGAAGGGGGAATCCAACTGTGAGGTCATGTTGTCGGTGCCGTTAAAACCTTCGTCGCTGCACGCCCCTTCTAACCGAGATTTATAATGAGAACAGGCACCCGACGCGAATAGGACCAGAGCACCACCCAAATTGCCGACGAGCCCCAGCCGGGATCATAAGCGTGCGTCCTATTCACGTCCATAACATCTAGCCAGGTCGAACTTTAATGTTGATGTATATTAACGACGTAATTAATAACGTAGCTAATCTTAAGCCAAAACATTTTCAGGATGTAGATTCGGTACTGGATAATTCAGTTTTTTTCCCGTTGTCACTCACAATGACTTTTCCCGGTTTTTTTACATTTTTTATAATATTATGATTTTTTTTCTCGGTTTATTTTTTATTTTTTAAATTTCTTAAATTTTTTCATGGCTATTTTTCTATTTTTCAAATAACTTAAGTTTCTTGTAACTGTTCCCGAATTTTTGACTTTAAAAACTCGGGATATGTCGAAAAACTCGTTTGACCAAACCTTCATATGCCGATTTTTGCCGATAAATTACGTTAGCCGACATATAACCGTTTGTTTCTTACAACAAATACCAAAAATCTTTTTTTGTAACAGTTTTTAACGGTAAAATGTCATTTAGGATGGTACCAAACGGCATCTACCGGGTACTCTGACAGTATATGTATATTGTATCTATGTGATCTTACAATTTATGTTGGCAAAAGGGAAAAATTACATTTTAGCCAAACAAAATTTCAAAAAATGAAGTCAAATTCTGCAAATTTGGATATATTTAATTTCTGTTTTCATTATGTTTTCATATTGTTGAGAAATTAGCCGCTTAGTTAATCGATATTCTTTCATATTATAACTTGTCCTATTCATATGCTTATAATTATATTGCCCCGCGTAAGCACCTACTTGCCCGCGCATAGGTGTGTTCATTGTTATTTTATTTTTACTTGTTCCCAAAACATAACTGTTACGCTCTCACACGTATAGCCAGCATACGCCGCTGCGCACGCATACATCGATGTGCACCGTTATTGCATTGAACCGTTGCATCGCATGATCTTCTCTATTCCCTTTTGTTCGACTTCTTTTCGTGGAGTTGATTTAGTAGAAAATTCTAGTTGCAAAGAACCGCACGCATATCGTTACCGCCGCAGATCGATCCCTCCGCTATTCATATAAAACACGTTGTAAACCGCCAATATTACATAATCACTGATATCAAATATATGTATCAAATAAAACATATGTATATAAAATTATACAGTCTACTCTTTCATAACCACATATGTTATTAACATCTGTCTTCTCTATATTTCACATCTACATATTCGTCTTTACATATGTACATATATGTATACTGTTCGTATACTATATGTGAGTGCGAAAAAGAGAAGGGGAATGAGTAAGCGCTTGGATAGCGTAGCGTAGCGACTGAAATTTCATTGGTTTCTTCTGGCTATAATAATGATCCAATGATCCTACCTGATCCAATTTCGGCAATCTGGTAGATACGGTCATTTCCAATAATTCTGCATTTTTTGTTTTCTTCTTGCAACGATGACTTCCGAAATGGTTTTCATTGTGGCTATATTAATGATGCCATCTGATCCAGATTTTACTTAAAAATTATGCTTGCCACTGATTTTTGTCCTTAGTGTGGGCGGAAAAGAACGTTGCGAAATTTTGAAATACACTTGTAACAGTGTAAAAACACATGAGACTGGATACAAAATTTGGTTACTTTAATTTTATAGTCTCTGAGATCTAGGCGTTAATGAAGATGGTCGGACAGAGGGACGGACAGTCGGACGGACAGACAGACATGGCTATATCGACTCGGCTATTGATGCTGATCAAGAATATATATAGTGACATATCTATAGCCCATGCTACGCATAACCTTCATCTATGTCTGAAACCCTACACCCACGCCCATAAACAATCCCACGCATGAAGTGGGCCACTTGTAGAACCTCAGCCTAGAATCCCATAAACAATCCCACGCTTGAAGTGGACCACTTGTAGCCGAAATCCGGCAATGTAAACAAACACCCTAAGCTAGGAGTTGAACATAAAACAATAGAAGCCGCACTAGAATCACGCCACCCTCCAAAGAACCATTTCTAATCGATTCCCAAGAATCACACCATCCTAGCTCACCAATCAGAGCCGGTCATAAAACCGAGGCTCACATTCTTAGCCACCCTCAAGTAATGCAACACCGATCATACGCAGCGGAAGCCTTTCATCAAAAGCCGCCTTTCCCACATATCGATCTAGGCACGTACACCCGCACTTCCAAATATCGATCGAGTCACGTACGCCATCATCGGAGCCGAAGCCGAAGCCGACGCCTCCGAATCCCAATCCGAGCATCCCGTTATAAATAGTCTACATCTAAGTAGGGACCTCAGTTCTGTTCAAGACAAACGTCCATCGAGACACCGTCGGAGAATTCAAGTTAATTCCGTTTAAGACACTAGACTTTAGTCAACGTCGGGGAAATAACTAACTATTGTGACTTAAGGTTTAAGTGAAGAAATAAAATCTTTTTAAAAACTTAATCTTGAGTATCACATATTTTACTGGCGCAGTCGGTAGGATCTCAAGTTTAAAAAGTGAACAATTTTTTTTAGACGATCAATTTGCGTAGTGACTTTTACAACTGTGTAATAACCTACAGTGATCCGAGAAAAAGTGACGATACTTAACTAAAGAGATCCGCCAAAGAATCAACGTGTAACTAACGCACGACTAAAATAATATTAGTGAAACTAATAAATACTCATACAAAAAAAAATATAAATCAACATGCCGCTATCAGAAGAACATCTGAACCAAGCCTTGAGGTCAATCAGTCAAATCCCACCATACGATGGATGCCCAGAGCGATTGAGTTCGTTCATAACCAGGATCGAGTACATCTCGGGATTGTACCCAACCGAAGACATCCGGCAACAAAGTATTATGTACGGAGCCACTGAGGGTCAACTGTGCGGACGAGCACAACTACTATCTCAAAGCAATCATCCCAACACCTGGACCGATTTGAAAGCAGCCCTAATCAGAAAATTTAACAACCACACTCCATACGAGACGCTACTTCAACAACTAGGTGACACCAAATGGAATGGGAATATTCGTAAGTTCATAGAAGAACTAGAATTTAGATCAAATATTATAATTTGTAAATTAAATCTGGAGACTAGCCCAGAAAATAAGATAATCTATAAAAACGCTCTGGCGAACTACACCAGACAGGCTATAGAAGATGGGTTACCAAACAAATTATTCATTATATTAGCCAAGAAAGACATCTCTACGATAGCTAACTTAGAAAGATCAGCTCAAGAATTAGGAATCTTTGAAAATTTTGTAACCGAAAATAAAAATTACGAATACTCAAAGAACACAAATAATAATCGTAGGAATGTTGGAACTTACCACCCTCGTTTTAGTTGGAATAATCCCAGCAGTAATAACCCAAGTACTTCCAGAAATTTACAACCTAACCGAAATAATGTGGTTAATAACACTGCTAATAATTCAGGATTATTTAATGAATTTAGAAATTCTTTAAATCAGGGCAGAGCACAGAACCCCAATAACCATCATATTAACCAAACTCAAGCGGGAAGTAATATACCGAATCAGCCAATCAAACGGTCAAGAGAAAGTCAAAGTGGACATATGAAAATGGACGTAAATTTTCAGCAGAGTGCCTCGGACGACACCGAGGAAAACCATATATAGAAATAATAGTTAACAATAAGAAATTAAGAGGTATCGCGGACTCAGGATCATCTATAAACATAATAAAAGAAAATTATACAGATTCTAAGGTCGATAGCGACAACCTCACTGTCCACACCATCAATGGACCCGTCCGTCTGACTAAGAGCATTACACGTAATGCAACTGAAAATTGTCCAACAAAACAAAAATTCTATATTCATAATTTTTCAGAAAATTATGATATACTATTAGGTAGAGAGTATTTGATGGCCAGTAAAGCCGTCATTGATTACCGAAATGAAACGGTAACGATAGGAGAGAGGTCATACCCGATCATTCATAGTGGAGAAGAAATTGCAAAAGGCAAGACCGCACACAAAGGTGATAAGCCATCTTTAACTAAAGATACAATCACACCTAAGTGCCTTGACCCATCTCCTGAGGGAGAGCAATACTTCGCTTCCGCTTTAGAGAATGAATTAAGGGAATGTAACCAGCTGAGGTTGGAACATTTAAATGACGAAGAGAAAGAGAAACTCAAGAAAGTTCTCTACGAGTTTAAGGACGTGCAGTACAAAGAAGGTGACAATTTGACCTTCACTAGTACAATAAAGCATGAAATTAAAACTATTCACGAAGATCCTGTATACCGTCGACCATACAAATATGCTCAAATACACGATCAAGAAGTGAATCATCAAATCAAAGATATTATTAGACAGGGAATCATTCGTAAATCGAATTCACCCTATTGTGCACCTATTTCCATGATACCTAAGAAATTAGATGCTTCGGGGAAGCAAAAATATCGAATGGTAGTAGACTATAGAAGTCTAAATGAGGTGACAATCAAGGATAAATTTCCTACACCACGAATGGACGAAATACTAGACAAACTGGGAAGATGTCAGTATTTTACGACCATCGATTTAGCTAAAGGATTCCATCAAATTCCAATGGAACCAAGCTCAATACCAAAAACAGCTTTCTCAACGAAGCAAGGCCATTATGAGTTCACTCGTATGCCTTTTGGGCTAACCACTGCCCCCGCTACATTTCAAAGATGCATGAACAATCTGTTAGAAGATTTAATTTTCAAAGATTGCCTCGTGTATCTCGACGACATCATTATTTATTCCACTTCGTTGGATGAGCATTTGTTGTCGCTTAGAAAAGTCTTTGGAAAGTTGAGAGACGCCAATCTTAAACTTCAGATGGATAAGTGCGAATTCCTGAAGAAGGAAACAGAATTCCTAGGCCATGTAGTAACAACTAACGGCATAATACCTAACCCACGGAAAATTTCCGCCATAGTAAACTTCCCCATACCTAATACAGTTACAAAGATAAAATCATTCATAGGTTTATGTGGATTTTATAGGAAGTTCATTCCTAATTTTGCTAACATAGCAAAACCTATGACACTCAAATTAAAGAAACGAGCTGTCATTGACCCAACCGAGGAAAAATACGTCGAGGCATTCGAAAAGCTGAAAGTGCTTATTACCTCAGACCCTATACCGCCTTTCCTGATTTTGATAAAATGTTCACGGTAATTGCATTGCATTAGGAGCGGTTTTGTCACAAGACCATAAACCAATTTGCTACGCAAGTAGAACTCTGAATGAACATGAAATCAATTACTCAGCCATAGAAAAAGAATTACTAGCTATAGTTTGGGCAACTAAATATTTCAGATCCTATCTGTTCGGTAGAACGTTTGAAATATTAAGTGATCATAAACCCTTGGTTTGGTTGAATAACCTCAAGGAACCAAATATGAAGCTACAACGCTGGAAGATCAAATTAAATGAATTTGACTTCAAAATAAGATACTTACCAGGAAAAGAGAACCATGTAGCCGATGCGTTGTCAAGAGTAAAGATCAACGAAAACCTACTTGGGGAAACTGTAAATAGTGATTGTGCAACGGTCCATAGTGCTCAAGAAGATAATACAAATTATATTCCACTTACCGAGCGACCAATCAATTACTACAATAGGCAAATAGAACTGATCAAAGGTAATGAGGATAAGGTAGAAACATCCCATTATTTCCACAAGATACTGATAAAAATCACGTATACGGAAATGACAGAGTCTTTAGCCAAGGATATAATAAAGGAATATGTGTGCACAAAGAAAAGCGCATTATATTTCCACAATGAAATAGATTTTCCATTGTTCCAAAGGGCATTCCTGGTTATTCTGAATAATCAGTCCTAATCACTTGACTAAACTGATTAAATCCAGCACCAAACTTATTGATATTCCAAATTATTCCGAATTCAAAGAGAAAATATTAAAGAACCATAAAGAATTACTTCACCCAGGTATCGAAAAGACCACTAATTGGTTTAAAGGCAAATTCTATTACCCCGATTACCAAAAGTTAATTCAAAATATCATCAATGAATGTCCCACATGCAACATTGCTAAAACTGAGCATCGTAACACCAAACTGATATTCGAGATTACCCCTGAAATACAGAATATCAGAGAAAAGTACGTCATGGATTTCTATTTGGTAGGCAATCAACAATTCCTATCATGCATTGATGTATATTCTAAATTCGCTACCCTTGTAGAAGTTAAGAGTCGTGACTGGCTAGAAACAAAGAGAGCCATCATAAAAGTCTTTAACGAAATGGGCAAGCCACAGGGAATTAAAGCCGACAAAAATTCAGCCTTTATGTGCGCAGCATTGCAAGCATGGTTGAATGCGGAAAACGTAAAGATCGAAATAACCACCAGCAAAAATGGAGTTTCTGATGTAGAACGGTTACACAAAACGATCAACGAAAAACTACGAATTATTTCAAGTGAAGATAACGTAGAGAACAGGCTCACAACATTCGAACTGATTCTATACATTTATAATCACAAAACGGTTCATAATACTACCAAAAGAACCCCAGCTGATATCTTCCTTTATGCCGGACTACCAGATTATAATACTCAACTGAACAAGGTTAGAAAGATCAACCATTTGAATAACGATAGAATTGATTTTGATGTAGACACTCGCTACAAAAATGCACCCTTAGTTAAAACAAAAACAACTAATCCGTTCAAAAGAACAGGGGAAATTAGGCAAGTAGACGAAAAACACTTTGAAGAGAAAAATAGAGGGAGGAAAATCACACACTATAAGACAAAATTCAAAAGAAAGAAGAAAACTAATAAAAGTAAATACGATAATTGCAGAGTACCCGAAGAGAGTACTGGGAATCTGGAATTACAACATGACTAAGATCATAATCTTACTAATGTTCACCGTCCTTCAGTCTACAGGACAGAATATAGAGATAGATCCCATCAACTCACGGAATGGATATCTCATATTCAAGACAGATACTATTAACATACCCATTAATTATGAGTACCACTATTTAACAATTAATATAATAAAAACAGACGAAACATATCAGAACTTACTAGACCAGGCAACCCAATTCAATAACGTTATCCAAGTCAAATATCTGGTTGAGAAATTGCAACGCGAATTCAATGGCATAAAAATAGCCAAAAGAAACAAAAGAGGCCTTATAAATGCAGTAGGCACTATTTATAAATACCTATTCGGAACTCTAGATCAAGACGACAAAGTTGAACTAGAAGGGCAAAATAGACAACCTGGCTAGCCACAGTATTCAAGCTAACGAGTTAAATTTAATAATTCAAGCAGTAAATTCTGGTATAGAAGTCGTCAATAAACTAAACCAAGATAGTGATAGAAATAAACAATTAGAAATACTAATATTTAATCTCCAACACTTCACAGAGTATATAGAAGATATTGAGTTAGGCATGCAGCTAACACGATTAGGGATCTTTAATCCAAAATTATTGAAGCAGGATTACCTAAACCACATCGATTCAGAAAAATTATTAAACATCAAAACATCTACTTGGTTAAAATCAGATACAAACGAAATATTAATAATTTCCAACATTCCACGAGAGATCAGAAATATTCCCATACTCAAAATTGTTCCATATCCAGATAAAGATAATAATATTCTTACTGAATTAACGCAAAATAACTATTACATTTTGGAAAACGAGGCTTATAATAAAGAATCAAAACGAAGAATAAAGGATGAATGTATATCCGGAATAGTTAAACAAATAGCAACAAAATGTCCATATACCAAAGCAAACCAAAATTTCCAAATAAATTTCATGGAACCTAATATATTGTTAACTTGGAAATTACCAAAAACTGTACTAAACCAAGATTGCTTAAAACAGGAAATAGTAGTAGAAGGAAATGCATTGATCAAAATACACAATTGCACTGTACAATTAAACGAATTCTTAATATCTAATTCAATACCGGAATTTGCACAAAGCGTATACATAAGTAATAATGTAACGAAAATCAAACCATTGTCATATTTACAAACTAAAGAAATTGTAATTGAAAACACCAGATTAAATAATGTATTACATGTAAGCTCATTATTTCTGTTTGTAATAATCATAATCTTAATAGGATTATTAAGTTATAAATTATTTAATCTAAGTAAAAGCAAAAAGCTTAAACCCGACACACACACAGAAACATCGTTAGATGAAGACGGAGAATCTCCAAGAGGCATAGTTTTAGATGCACCAGAATTATATCCAAGGATAATCGCCTGAGGACAGGCTTAAATCTAACGTTGGGGGAGTGACATATCTATAGCCCATGCTACGCATAACCTTCATCTATGTCTGAAACTTTACACCCACGCCCATAAACAATCCCACGCATGAAGTGGACCACTTGTAGAACCTCAGCCTAGAATCCCATAAACAATCCCACGCTTGAAGTGGACCACTTGTAGCCGAAATCCGGCAATGTAAACAAACACCCTAAGCTAGGAGTTGAACATAAAACAATAGAAGCCGCACTAGAATCACGCCACCCTCCAAAGAACCATTTCTAATCGATTCCCAAGAATCACACCATCCTAGCTCACCAATCAGAGCCGGTCATAAAACCGAGGCTCACATTCTTAGCCACCCTCAAGTAATGCAACACCGATCATACGCAGCGGAAGCCTTTCATCAAAAGCCGCCTTTCCCACATATCGATCTAGGCACGTACACCCGCACTTCCAAATATCGATCGAGTCACGTACGCCATCATCGGAGCCGAAGCCGACGCCTCCGAATCCCAATCCGAGCATCCCGTTATAAATAGTCTACATCTAAGTAGGGACCTCAGTTCTGTTCAAGACAAACGTCCATCGAGACACCGTCGGAGAATTCAAGTTAATTCCGTTTAAGACACTAGACTTTAGTCAACGTCGGGGAAATAACTAACTATTGTGACTTAAGGTTTAAGTGAAGAAATAAAATCTTTTTAAAAACTTAATCTTGAGTATCACATATTTTACTATATACTTTATGGGGTCGGAAACACTTCCTGTCGAGATTCAGTTTGTTTCCATTGTGAGTCGCAGCTAGGTCCGCGATTCTTTATTTATACCCGCTAATCAGTCAGTATATATGTATTTGTGCTCATGATTTATGTTATTTATACTATATTTATTATTTTGTTTGGTATCGTTGTTCGTAAAAAGAGACAAATTAATTTTTGTAAAAAAAACGAGGGGGAACGTTGTGAGCCGCGGCTCTACTCTATACCCGGTACTCAGTCAGTTTATACATACATACATACATATATGAGCTTACGATTTATGCAATTTATTAAATGTTCGCTAAAAGGGACGAATTAAACTTTGGATAAAGAATAATATTTCAAAAAATGAAGTCAAACCGTTTTTGGAATTTTTATACATGTTTCCATTTTGCTTGCATATCATTTTTACATCTGCTTCTACATTTCTAAATGTAGATGTATAACTACATATTCGAGGCGTACAAGTGTTTGCGAGAGAGAGAGGGAATGAGATGCGCTTGGTAGGCGTTGACTAGTGACTGAAATTTAATTTGTTCCTTCTGGCTATAATAGTAGTTTGACCTGATCCAGATTTGGCAATCTGGTAGATACGGCTATTTTCCATGATTATGAGTTTTTGATTTTCACTTATCTTAAAAATTGTGGATTCCACATATTTTCGTCCTTTGTGGGGGATATATGGGGGATACAATATCACTTGTATTGAAGTGATATCACAGGAGGTTGGATAGAAAGTTTGGTTGCTCTAGCTCTTATAGTCTCTGAGATCTATGCGCTCATTTGGACGAATAGGCAAAACAGACAGGGTCGCGTGTGAGAGAGAGCGCGAGGGAACGGGAGGGGGTGACTATCGAAATGGTTTTCGGTTTTCTTTATTGTGGCTATATTAATAATCCGATCTGATTCAGATTCAACACTCTAATATAAATGGTCATTTTCTATTATTCTGCGTTTTTATAAAAAATGATATAAAAATTTGATAAAAATGGTCATTTTCGATTATTCTGCGTTTTTAGTTTTCTCGTATCTTCAAAATTGTGTATGCCACAGACTTTCGTTCTTTGTGGGGGCGGAAGAGGGCGGGGCGAAGTTTTGAAATACACTTGGAGTAGTGTGATAACAGAGGAGACCGAATACAAAACTTGGTTGCCCCACCTTTTACAGTCTCTGAGATATAGGCGCTAATGAAGACGGACGGACGGACGGACAGACGGACAGACAGACACGGCTATATTGACTCGGCTATTGATGCTGATCAAGAATATATATACTTTATGGGGTCGGAAACGCTTCCTTCTGGGCGTTACACACAACCGTTATCCCCACAAATCTTATAAACCCCTATACTCTTCGAGTACCGGGTATAAAAATGCATTAAAACCGGTCAAACTATTTGGGATCTCCCATCTGCTCCTATCTGCAGGAGGAAGAGTGTGTAAGGGAGAGAATGAATTAACGCGTGGTTGGAGGTACCCTGTGGTTCTGACTTGGGCTACTTTCTCACATTAACTGATCCCTTGCATAGTTCAAATAGACTAGTCTAGAGTCTAGTATAAGCTGGTGCGAAGAAATACATTGGGTGGAACACTCGGGACACTCAGGTTTGGCCCATGACTGGTCCACGTGAACTAGTTGTGGGCCAATCGATGCTAGTACAACGCCGGCAGACTCTGCATAAAAATTCTTTTATCACACTTGGACTAGTCCGGGGTGCTTCGAGGTTGATGCAAGCCGGGCAACCGATTGCCGAACAGAAGCCGATTACGAAACCCGTCGTAAAATCTAAAACTGAAGCAGCGCCGAGCTGGTCGTCAGTTTTATTCTTTTTTTTCGCCACTTCTTCGCTTTCAGTGAATTTTATTTCTACAATTTTCGTAGACACAGCTGAGGCAGCCTGAGTAAAAGCGAGATGGCAGCATGTATTTTGCTTTGTTTTGACTTCTAATTTTTTGATTTTTTACAAATCGCTGCTGCATTGACTAGAGAAGTGCGTAAGCTAAGGTGTTTTTTTCTGTGCGCTACCAATTAAACGAAATAAAAGTTAATCGATAAGTACAAGTGGCTTTTTGCATCAACTATAAATGTATATAATTAAGTTTCCAATGTAGCAGCTTAGATTTTTTAAAAAGATATTTTTATTTAATCTAAACTTATAATTATTACAAAGGTGATTTATTGAGTTATCCCTGACTTTTATGTTGAAAGTCTCAAATGGAATAATTCTTATATCTTGATCTATTCTCCAATAGGCCTCGCTTGGGAAGCTTTTGAGCTTTGGTCCCAAGCTTTGATCTTCGGCTGCAGCTTTCTTCTTCGGTTGCACTTCGGCTGATCGTGGCTTTTGTTCTCGGTGCGTTGGCCTACGTGCATTGGCCAGCGTATGGATGGTTATCAATGAATTGTCGGCTTTGATGAAAGGGTTGACTGTAGCTGGTGATCTGTACATCTTACGTCTGGGCTGGTCACTTGATTATACGATTGGAGTGTGGGAGCCGAATTTGTTTACTTGTGTATCTATGATTCAATTTGGTTCTGGGAACCGAATTGTTTATTCTAGTTGCCTAGAATTCATGTGATTTCTTGTTGACAGCTTATGATTAATTTGTTTTGTGGTGTTGGAGATCTTATCATTTGTTTATCCTAATCTAGTATATGTGCATAAGGGTTAGTGTTGGTTATATGAATAACTTGTTATTGATATGTCCAGTGCTTAACGTATACATAATGCGTGGGTGGGCATTATGGATATGTTACTATATATATGTTAGTCACGAAATTTTCGACTATTCCTGAGTTTTTAAAATCATAATTTCGGGTAAAAGTACAGAAAATAATTATGAAATTTATATTTGAAAGCTTAATATCTTATAGATGTTAAGCTGCAACTACAAAGGGTCAGAAAAATTAATTTTGGGCCACAGCAGAAATGTCGTGTTGACTAATGTTATATAAGAATCCTTTATTAATTTCTTTAAATGGTCATTTAATGAACCTATTTACTTTTCCAACAGGTGACGGTTATAAACTCGCTGCTATACTTTGGTGGCACCATTAAAAATATAACGAGGGGGAACGTTCTGAGCCGCGGCAAATGCCGCGGCTCTACCTTATACCCGGTACTCAGTCAGTATATACATATGTATGTACATACATATATGAGCTTGCGATTTATGCAATTTCTTATATGTTCGCAAAAGGGACAAATTAAAAAAATGGGCAAAAAAAATTATTTCAAAAAATGAAGTCGAATCATTTTTGGAATATTATACATGTTTTCAATTTTGTTTGCATATGATTTTTACATCTGCTTCTAAATTTCTACATGACATGTATAACTATATTTGAGACGTACAAGTGTTTAGGACAGAGAGAGAGGGGCATGAGTCAGCGCTTGGCAGGCGTTGCGTAGCCACTGAAATTTAATTTGTTTCTTCTGGCCATAATATTGATCCCACCTGATCCATATTCGGCAATCTGGTAGATATGGTAATTTCCCATGATTCTGCGTTTTTGGTTTTCATTTATCTTAAAAATTGTGGATTCCACAGATTTTCGTCCTTTGTGGGGACGTGGCAAATTTTTGAAATACACTTGTGCAGGTTTGGTATCACAGGAGTTTGGATAGAAAGTTTGGTTGCTCTAGCTCTTATAGTCTCTGAGATCTAGGCGCTCATTTAAACGAATAAGCAAAGCAGACAGGGTGGCGTGTGAGAGAGAGCGAGAGGGAACGATGACTTTCAAAATGGTTTTCATCACTGTAGCTATGATAATGATCCGATCTGATCCAGGTTCAACACTCTGATAGAAATAGTCATTCTCTATGATTCTGCGTTTTTAGTTTTCTCGTATCTTCAAAATTGTGTACGCCACAGACTTTCGTCCTTTGTGGGGGCGGAAAGGGGCGGGGCGAAATTTTGAAATACACTTTGAGTAGTGTGATAACACAGGAGACCGAATACAAAACTTGGTTGCTCTAGCTTAAATAGTCTCTGAGATATAGGCGCAAATGAAGACGGACGGACGGACAGACGGACGGACGGACAGACGGACAGACGGACAGACAGACATGGCTATATCGACTCGGCTATTGATGCTGATCAAGAATATATATACTTTATGGGGTCGGAAACGCTTCCTTCTGGGCGTTACACACAACCGTTATCCCCACAAATCTAATATACCCCTATACTCTTCGAGTACCGGGTATAAAAATGGTGTCTTAAACAACAAATTTCTAAGGGACCCTAAAAATGTATACGGGGCACTTCTTGAGGTCATTGGGGAAGCAACTGACCAAAAACTAATAATAAAAACAACGCATTAAAAAATTGTGTTATTATCTATGCCTAGTAGGCATAAGCATGTACCAGTCCTAATAGTACACTCATGGACCAGTCCGTATGGACTAGTCATGAACTAGTACGGATGGATGCAGAGCGGCAGAGACGTCCACTGCAATGACATGCCCTAGTTAAATGCAAAAGGGAAATTACATTGAAATGGGTGGGTCATGGACTTGGTGTGGTCCATACGGACTAGTCATATAGCTAGGTCTAGACTGGTTTACAGAACCACAGGGTCGCGTAGCTACGGTAGCTACGTTTTAGATATGTACATACATATATATATATACTTTATGGTGTTGAAAACGTTGATGTTATACACATCCACTACCACCACTAAACTAATAAAAGCTTAAACTCTTCAAGTACCGGCTATTAAAATGTTGAAGTTGGGGTGAAGCCGTACTGAATTGGGCCAATTTTAAAGTAAAACGAGGGGGAACATTGTGAGCCGCGGCAAAGGCCGCGGCTCTACCTTATGCCCGGTACTCAGTCAGTATATACATATGTACATACATATATGAACTTGCGATTTATGTAATTTCTTATATGTTCGCAAAAGGGACAAATTAAAAAAATGGGCAAAAAATAATATTTCAAAAAATGAAGTACATTTTTGGAATATTATACATGTTTCCGATTTTGTTTGCATATGATTTTTACATCTGCTTCTAAATTTCTACATGACATGTATAACTACATATGTATTTGAGACGTACAAGTGTTTAGGACAGAGAGAGAGAGGGCATGAGTCAGCGCTTGGCAGGCGTTGCGTAGCCACTGAAATTTAATTTGTTTCTTCTGGCCATAATATTGATCCGACCTGATCCATATTCGGCAATCTGGTAGATATAGTAATTTCCCATGATTCTACGTTTTTGGTTTTCATTTATCTTAAAATTTGTGGATTCCACAGATTTTTTTTTTGTGGGGGCGGAAAGAGGCGTGGCAAAATTTTGAAATACACTTTGAGTAGTGTGATAACACAGGAGACCGAATGAGATAGAGGCGCAAATGAAGACGGACGGACGGACGGACAGACAGACATGGCTATATCGACTCGGCTATTGGTGCTGATCAAGAATACATATATATACTTTATGGGGTCGGAAACTCTTCCTTCGGGGCGTTACATACAACCGTTATCCCCACAAATCTAATATACCCTTTTACTCTTCGAGTACCGGGTATAATAATTACAGAGTTGAACTAGTCGTATTTATATAAAAGTGTATACATACATACATATGTGAATAAATAGATATGTTCACTTGTATATAACCTGCCCACTTTGGAGGTTGAAACTTTTTTCATTTTAATACTATATACGTGCATATGTATGTACATTACTTCACACTGCAGTTATACAGCTTGAACTAGAGGCTGAAGAGTACTGTTTCTGTACGTTTACCATCACAGCAGTGCCGAAATTAAAAGCTACAGCTCCTGCTAAAATTTGCGTTGGAGTGTATTAGTAAAGCCACTAAATTTCCGATTATCTCAATTTGTTTAAAATTGCAGGGATGAAAAGCACTCACTTTGATCTGACTAATCAGAGCAAAATTAATTTATATTTTATATTTTACATAATATATTATTTTACTTTTAAAATATACGCTTGTATTATACGAGTACCACCTAAAATTCAAATTATTTGAACACATAAAAATGTGCGGCTATGAATTTATACCTTGTCACTCAATTCAAACAACATTTCAGTACGTGACTGAAAACATAATTCTTTTTCGTGTTCATACGTGTCTTATGAAGCAGACCAGTCCATCTCCAGCTTGATTTTAATATTCTAGATTGCTAACACAGTCTTACATACGTATCTACATACATATGTGCATACATACATATTAAGGTACAAACATACATACATATGTAAGTTGGGTTGCAGCAAAGAACATGGGGTCACTTATTGTGGGGTGAAACATTTAATTAGCGCACAAGCCATATTAACAATTCATTTATATAGAAACAGCAAATTCAAAAGATGCTACCGCAAAATAAAAGATTAAAGTAATAATATTATTAAGAATACGAGTCCCCTACAGGTTCCTGCCGGTCGGTGCCGGCTTACGGTTGTGCCGGGGGCGGGTAGTTGGAGCTCCGTCTACCTATAAAACCTACCAAAAATATAATCGTCTGCCTTCCTAACATGAACTAGAATTCCACTATGATAACTATAGATAGTCTCAAAAGTGCGCGGGGGGCCCTGCCTATGGAAATGTTTAAAAACGCCGTAACACATGTAACAGTAGCTTCATAAATTTCCTTACAGCAGCCTGAAAGTATATGAAGGCATTCAATAAAATCTCTTAACACTAAGCAAAGATCTAAAAGTTTATTACTAAGAAATCTTAGAAGGCCTCTTTTCGGTCTAGCTCGCTGGCTACGGACGGGCAGTCTAACCGCACTGCAATGGAATAGACAGGAATAATATGAGCTTCCTTTGAGTATGTGGAAGCCTCAACGAAGCACAAAGTAGAAGACTTGAGCCTGAGCTGAGCAGAACAGACATCGGTAAAATGGCTATGAAAGCTTTCCGTATTATAGAAGAAAATATTGAGGTCAGACCTACTTATTTATGTATGTACTGTATGTATGTATCTGTCTAGCTATTGCTATGAAATATATGGATCGCACCTCTTGAATCTTGACTGCTGTCAACTATTCGATTCCTAAGCAATTGACAATCTTCCGACGTCATTTCGGCCGTTGCCATGTTATCAAGTGCTTTTGCAAAAGCTTGGACATCTCGCTGTCGTATTATCTCTGTAAGTTCAAAAGACTTGAAGCCATCCCAGAGGCTATGGCCAACTATCGCACTTTATGGATTATGCGCTCCTGATAAGGATTTAAATATCCAACGATCACCTTTTGGACAAACTACCTTAGATCGCCGAACACGATAACAGAAATGTCACCAAAAAGACTCTCGGGCCTTCAAAATATTTGTTTTAGGCAACTATCCAAATATGAAAAAAAATTTTCTTCGACCGTAGAAATTTGGTCAATTATAAGAATTTTAAGATTGCCAGGTATTTAACAAATCTGGACCCGAATGTTAAAGGCATGGTTAGACTGATTAAGATGTAAAGAAAACATGGAGTGACACCTCCAATACCGAATGCAGCTTTAGAAGCACAGCACAGAAGAACTTTAACAATTTCTGGGTTAGATCCTGCTCTACGATTAAGCTCCTGGGAAATGGTCTGAAAAATGGTAGATATTGTCCTACTCTAACCAACGGCTGCGCCGCCAACTACAAACTCATAAGAAAACTGCCTTATATATCACATTATGCAGACAAGCTTTTTTCTTCAAATTAAGTGATCTAATTGGGATTGTCGGGATTTTGAATTGGGAAATTCCTTTTTTTTTCGTATCCGGTTCACGCATTTGCTGATCGCCCACATACTGCAGAATGGCTCCCAAAAAGTCTAAAGTTCAGAAGCAGGAGGTGCAGGTCTCGCTGGGACCCCAGGTTCGCGATGGAGAGATCGTCTCGGAGTGGCCCACATCTATGCCAGCTTCAACTGGCAACAGTTGAACAACAACGACACTTTTGTCCACGTTACGGACTTGTCCGGCCGCGAAACCATTGCCCGCGTTACCGGTGGCATGAAGGTCAAGGCTGATCGTGATGAGGCGTCTCTCTACGCCGCTAAGTTGGCTGCTCAGGACGTGGCTGAGAAGTGCAAGACACTTGGAATCACTGCCCTGAACATCAAGCTGCGTGCTACTGGTGGCAACAAGACCAAGACCCCCGGACCCGCTGCCCAGTCCGCTCTGCGTGCTCTGGCCCGTTCGTCGATGAAGATTGGTCGCATTGAGGATGTCACACCAATTCCATCCGATTCCACCCGCAGGAAGGGCGGTCGTCGTGGTCGTCGTCTGTAAATGTCTGTACATTGCTTTTTCCACATTGTATAGCCTCTGGTCTTACATGCACTCTCATGTAAACGATACAATTAAAGTAAGGTGCTGCGTTATTTGTTTATATAACTATGAATACATCTGATAATATAGAAGAAAAACAAAAAATCTGGAAAGTGAAAAAAAAAAAAATGAAACTAAACGAGGGGGAACGTTGTGAGCCGCGGCAAAGGTCGCGGCTCTACCTTATACCCGATACTCAGTCAGTTTATACATACATACATACATTTATGAGCTTACGATTTATTATATGTTCGCAAAAGGGACGAATTAAAAAAATGGGCAAAAAATAATATTTCAAAAAATCAAGTACATTTTTGGAATATTAGACATGTTTCCGATTTTGTTTGCATATGATTTTTACATCTGCTTCTAAATTTCTACATGACATGTATAACTACATATGTATTTGAGACGTACAAGTGTTTAGGACAGAGAGAGAGAGGGCATGAGTCAGCGCTTGGCAGGTGTTTCGTAGCCACTGAAATGTAATTTGTTTCTTCTGGGCATAGTATTGATCCGACCTGATCCATATTCACCAATCTGGTAGATATGGTAATTTCCCATGATTCTACGTTTTTGGTTTTCATTTATCTTAAAAATTGTGGATTTCACAGATTTTCGTCTTTTGTGGGGGCGGAAAGGGGCGTGGCAAAATTTTAAAACAAACTCGTCCGGGTTTAGTATCACAGGAGCTTGGATAGAAAGTTTGGTTGCTCTAGCTTTTATAGTCTCTGAGAACTAGGCGTCACAAAATACGAATGGGCAAAGCGGATGGGGTCACGTGTGAGAGAGACCGAGAGGAAATGATGACTTTCGAAATGGTTTTCTTCATTGTAGCTATAATAATAATCCGATCTGATCCAGATTCAACACTCTGATAGAAATAGTCATTCTCTATGATTCTCCATATTTAGTTTTCTTGTATTTTTAAAATTGTGTGTGCCACAGACTTTCGTCCTTTGTGGGGGCGGAAAGGGGCGGGGCGAAATTTTGAAATACACTTTGAGTAGTGTGATAACACAGGAGACCGAATACAAAACTTGGTTACTCTATCTTTAATAGTCTATGAGATATAGGCGCAAATGAAGACGGACGGACGGACAGACGGACAGACGGACGGACGGACAGACAGACATGGCTATATCGACTCGGCTATTGATGCTGATCAAGAATATATATACTTTATGGGGTCGGAAACGCTTCCTTCTGGGCGTTACACACAACCGTTATCACCACAAATCTAATATACCCCTATACTCTTCGAGTACCGGGTATAAAAAGTAGCAGAAACGATCGGAGGATGCCTAATTAACACTAATCGAAAAAATGTATTTTTTTTTCCCGCTGTGGCCTAAAATGACTTTTTCTCATAGATTTGGAGATTTACATTTTTGAAAGAATTATGATTTTTATACCCGGTAATCGAAGAGCATAGGGATTTGTGTTACACACAGAAGGAAGCGTTTCCGACCCCATAAAGTATTTATATTCTTGATCAGCATCAATAGCCGAGTCGATATAGCCGTGTCTGTCTGTCCGTCTGTCCGTCCGTCCGTCCGTCTTCATTAGCGCCTATATCTCAGAGACTGTAAAAGCTGGGTCAACCAAGTTTTGTATTCGGTCTCCTCTGTTACCACACTACTCCAAGTGTAGTTCAAAATTTCGCCCCGCCCTCTTCCGCCCCCACAAAGAACGAAAGTCTGTGGCATACACAATTTTGAAGATACGAGAAAACTAAAAACGCAGAATAATAGAAAATGACCATTTCTATCAAATTTTTATATCATTTTTTATAAAAACGCAGAATAATAGAAAATGACGGTCTGTCTGTCCGTCCGTCTATCCGTCCGTCTTCATTAGCGCCTAGATACTATTTTGTGTTTTGTGTCAGGGCTCCTGTGATACCACGGCTGGCGAAAATCCTCTAGCTGAGCCCTCCACGAGGGTGCCGGCTGGGAAATGAGCACTGCATTATCCCGAACAAGGGAAATGCATTGTCGCTTGCTACGCCCGACCTTGAGTCGGGGGACGGGGTCAAGGCCATGGCTTGGCGGTGCCTGGCGGTAACGCCTAACTTTCTAGGTGGTGGTTCTGATTAATCAAGCTTCACCTTCGCCGAGTAATTGGTAGCAGTGCGTCAACATTTGAGGAATATACTACAATTTTAACCCAGATTGAAGGTCTACTCAACTTTCGCCCACTGTGCGCGCCCAGCGATCACAGTTTGGATCCCCTTATCCCCGCTCACTTTCTTAGCTGTCTTTCTTGGACGTCAAAATTAACAGATTGCAGCGTTGGAGACAACTTCAAGCCAAGGCTCAAGGGTTCTGGAAACATAAGAGTCTTTAATACTCGCGCACGAAATGGCAGCAGGAGAGCCACAATCTAACCGTGGATACTTTTGTGGTACTGAAGGAGCCTAATCAACCGCCTAGCAAGTGGCTGTTTAGACGAATCACCGAAGTTCATCCTGGTACCAGTGGTCAGTGGCCGTAAAAACTGCCCGAGGAGTGTACAAGAGACCTATCACCAAATTGCTGCGCTTCTCTTGAACTGAACAGTTGTTCAGGGGGGCCGGTATGTTGAGAAATTAGCCGCTTAGTTAATCGATATTCTTTCATATTATAACTTGTCCTATTCATATGCTTATAATTATATTGCCCCGCGTAAGCACCTACTTGCCCGCGCATAGGTGTGTTCATTGTTATTTTATTTTTACTTGTTCCCAAAACATAACTGTTACGCTCTCACACGTATAGCCAGCATACGCCGCTGCGCACGCATACATCGATGTGCACCGTTATTGCATTGAACCGTTGCATCGCATGATCTTCTCTATTCCCTTTTGTTCGACTTCTTTTCGTGGAGTTGATTTAGTAGAAAATTCTAGTTGCAAAGAACCGCACGCATATCGTTACCGCCGCAGATCGATCCCTCCGCTATTCATATAAAACACGTTGTAAACCGCCAATATTACATAATCACTGATATCAAATATATGTATCAAATAAAACATATGTATATAAAATTATACAGTCTACTCTTTCATAACCACATATGTTATTAACATCTGTCTTCTCTATATTTCACATCTACATATTCGTCTTTACATATGTACATATATGTATACTGTTCGTATACTATATGTGAGTGCGAAAAAGAGAAGGGGAATGAGTAAGCGCTTGGATAGCGTAGCGTAGCGACTGAAATTTCATTGGTTTCTTCTGGCTATAATAATGATCCAATGATCCTACCTGATCCAATTTCGGCAATCTGGTAGATACGGTCATTTCCAATAATTCTGCATTTTTTGTTTTCTTCTTGCAACGATGACTTCCGAAATGGTTTTCATTGTGGCTATATTAATGATGCCATCTGATCCAGATTTTACTTAAAAATTATGCTTGCCACTGATTTTCGTCCTTAGTGTGGGCGGAAAAGAACGTTGCGAAATTTTGAAATACACTTGTAACAGTGTAAAAACACATGAGACTGGATACAAAATTTGGTTACTTTACTTTTATAGTCTCTGAGATCTAGGCGTTAATGAAGATGGTCGGACAGAGGGACGGACAGTCGGACGGAGAGACAGACATGGCTATATCGACTCGGCTATTGATGCTGATCACGAATATATAAACTTGATGGGGTCGGAAACGCATCCTTCTGGGCGTTACACACAACCGTTATCACCACAAATCTAATAAACCCCTATACTCTTCAAGTAGCGGGTATAAAAATGCATTAAAACCGGTCAAACTATTTGGGATCTCCCATCTGCTCCTATCTGCAGGAGGAAGAGTGTGTAAGGGAGAGAATGAATTAACGCGTGGTTGGAGGTACCCTGTGGTTCTGACTTGGGCTACTTTCTCACATTAACTGATCCCTTGCATAGTTCAAATAGACTAGTCTAGAGTCTAGTATAAGCTGGTGCGAAGAAATACATTGGGTGGAACACTCGGGACACTCAGGTTTGGCCCATGACTGGTCCACGTGAACTAGTTGTGGGCCAATCGATGCTAGTACAACGCCGGCAGACTCTGCCTAAAAATTCTTTTATCACACTTGGACTAGTCCGGGGTGCTTCGAGGTTGATGCAAGCCGGGCAACCGATTGCCGAACAGAAGCCGATTACGAAACCCGTCGTAAAATTTAAAACTGAAGCAGCGCCGAGCTGGTCGTCAGTTTTATTCTTTTTTTTCGCCACTTCTTCGCTTTCAGTGAATTTTATTTCTACAATGTTCGAAGACACAGCTGAGGCAGCCTGAGTAAAAGCGAGATGGCAGCATCTATTTTGCTTTGCTTTGACTTCTAATTTTTTGATTTTTTACAAATCGCTGCTGCATTGACTAGAGAAGTGCGTAAGCTAAGGTGTTTTTTTCTGTGCGCTACCAATTAAACGAAATAAAAGTTAATCGATAAGTACAAGTGGCTTTTTGCATCAACTATAAATGTATATAATTAAGTTTCCAATGTAGCAGTTTAGATTTTTTAAAAAGATATTTTTATTTAATCTAAGCTTATAATTATTACAAAGGTGATTTATTGAGTTATCCCTGACTTTTATGTTGAAAGTCTCAAATGGAATAATTCTTATATCTTGATCTATTTTCCAATAGGCCTCGCTTGGGAAGCTTTTGAGCTTTGGTCCCAAGCTTTGATCTTCGGCTGCAGCTTTCTTCTTCGGTTGCACTTCGGCTGATCGTGGCTTTTGTTCTCGGTGCGTTGGCCTACGTGCATTGGCCAGCGTATGGATGGTTATCAATGAATTGTCGGCTTTGATGAAAGGGTTGACTGTAGCTGGTGATCTGTACATCTTACGTCTGGGCTGGTCACTTGATTATACGATTGGAGTGTGGGAGCCGAATTTGTTTACTTGTGTATCTATGATTCAATTTGGTTCTGGGAACCGAATTGTTTATTCTAGTTGCCTAGAATTCATGTGATTTCTTGTTGACAGCTTATGATTAATTTGTTTTCTGGTGTTGGAGATCTTATCATTTGTTTATCCTAATCTAGTATATGTGTATAAGGGTTAGTGTTGGCTATATGAATAACTTGTTATTGATATGTCCAGTGCTTAACGTACACATAATGCGTGGGTGGGCATTATGGATATGTTACTATATATATGTTAGTCACGAAATTTTCGACTATTCCTGAGTTTTTAAAATCATAATTTCGG
Organism: Drosophila algonquin; assembly: GCA_035041765.1. Lineage (NCBI taxonomy): Eukaryota > Metazoa > Arthropoda > Insecta > Diptera > Drosophilidae > Drosophila > Drosophila algonquin. The sequence goes on along the minus strand of JAWNKY010000561.1, from coordinate 73,840 downwards.
GTAAAAGTACAGAAAATAATTATGAAATTTATATTTGAAAGCTTAATATCTTATAGATGTTAAGCTGCAACTACAAAGGGTCAGAAAAATTAATTTTGGGCCACAGCAGAAATGTCGTGTTGACTAATGTTATATAAGAATCCTTTATTAATTTCTTTAAATGGTTATTTAATGAACCTATTTACTTTTCCAACAGGTGACGGTTATAAACTCGCTGCTATACTTTGGTGGCACCATTAAAAATATAAAAATGGTGTCTTAAACAACAAATTTCTAAGGTACCCTAAAAATGTATACGGGGCACTTCTTGAGGTCATTGGCGAAGCAACTGACCAAAAACTAATAATTATAAAACAACGCATTAAAAAATTGTGTTATTATTTATGCCTAGTAGGCATAAGCATGTACCAGTCCTAGTCATGGTCCAGTCCGTACGGACTAGTCATGAACTAGTACGGATGGATGCAGAGCGGCAGAGACGTCCACTGCAATGACATGCCCTAGTTAAATGGAATAGGAGAATTGAAACGGCAAAGGCCGCGGCTCTACCTTATACCCGGTACTCAGTCAGTATATACATATGTACATACATATATGAACTTGCTATTTATGTAATTTCTTATATGTTCGCAAAAGGGACAAATTAAAAAAATGGGCAAAAAATAATATTTCAAAAAATGAAGTACATTTTTGGAATATTATACATGTTTCCGATTTTGTTTGCATATGATTTTTACATCTGCTTCTAAATTTCTACATGACATGTATAACTACATATGTATTTGAGACGTACAAGTGTTTAGGACAGAGAGAGAGAGGCATGAGTCAGCGCTTGGCAGGCGTTGCGTAGCCACTGAAATGTAATTTGTTTCTTCTGGCCATAATATTGATCCGACCTGATCCATATTCGGCAATCTGGTAGATATAGTAATTTCCCATGATTCTACGTTTTTGGTTTTCATTTATCTTAAAATTTGTGGATTCCGCAGATTTTTTTTTGTGGGGGCGGAAAGGGGCGTGGCACTTTGAGTAGTGTGATTACACAGGAGACCGAATACAAAACTTGGTTACTCTAGCTTTAATAGTCTATGAGATATAGGCGCAAATGAAGACGGACGGACGGTCGGACGGACGGACGGTCGGACGGACGGACGGACGGACAGACAGACATGGCTATATCGACTCGGCTATTGATGCTGATCAAGAATATATACACTTTATGGGGTCGGAAACGCTTCCTTCGGGGCGTTACACACAACCGTTATACTCACAAATCTAATATACCCTTTTACTCTTCGAGTACCGGGTATAATAATTACAGAGTTGAACTAGTCGTATTTATATAAAAGTGTATACATACATACATATGTGAATAAATAGATATGTTCACTTGTATATAACCTGCCCACTTTGGAGGTTGAAACTTTTTTCATTTTAATACTATATGCGTGCATAATGTACATTACTTCACACTGCAGTTATACAGCTTGAACTAGAGGCTAAAGAGTACTCTTTCTGTACGTTTACCATCACAGCAGTGCCGAAATTAAAAGCTACAGCTCCTGCTAAAATTTGCGTTGGAGTGTATTAGTAAAGCCACTAAATTTCCGATTATCTCAATTTGTTTAAAATTGCAGGGATGAAAAGCACTCACTTTGATCTGACTAATCAGAGCAAAATTAATTTATATTTTATATTTTACATAATATAATATTTTACTTTTAAAATATACGCTTGTATTATACGAGTACTACCTAAAATTCAAATTATTTGAACACATAAAAATGTGCGGCTATGAATTTATACCTTGTCATTCAATTCAAACAACATTTCAGTACGTGACTGAAAACATAATTCTTTTACGTGTTCATACGTGTCTTATGAACCAGACCAGTCCATCTCCAGCTTGATTTTAATATTCTAGATTGCTAACACAGTCTTACATACGTATCTACATACATATGTGCATACATACATATTAAGGTACAAACATACATACATACATATGTAAGTTGGGTTGCAGCAAAGAACATGGGGTCAGTTATTGTAGGGTGAAACATTTAATTAGCGCACAAGCCATATTAACAATTCATTTATATAGAAACAGCAAATTCAAAAGATGCTACCGCAAAATAAAAGATTAAAGTAATAAAAACATGAACTAGAATTCCACTATGATAACTATAGATAGTCACAAAAGTGCGCGGGGGGCCCTGCCTACGGAAATGTTTAAAAACGCCGTAACACATGTAACAGTAGCTTACCTGAAAGGAATTCATAAATTTCCTTACAGCAGCCTGAAAGTATATGAAGGCATTCGATAAAATCTCTTAACACTAAGCAAAGATCTAAAAGTTTATTACTAAGAAATCTTAGAAGGCCTCTTTTCGGTCTAGCTCGCTGGCTACGGACGGGCAGTCTAACCGCACTGCAATGGAATAGACAGGAATAATATGAGCTTCCTTTGAGTATGTGGAAGCCTCAACGAAGCACAAAGTAGAAGACTTGAGCCTGAGCTGAGCAGAACAGACATCGGTAAAATGGCTATGAAAGCTTTCCGTATTATAGAAGAAAATATTGAGGTCAGACCTACTTATTTATGTATGTACTGTATGTATGTATCTGTCTAGCTATTGCTATGAAATATATGGATCGCACCTCTTGAATCTTGACTGCTGTCAACTATTCGATTCCTAAGCAATTGACAATCTTCCGACGTCATTTCGGCCGTTGCCATGTTATCAAGTGCTTTTGCAAAAGCTTGGACATCTCGCTGTCGTATTATCTCTGTAAGTTCAAAAGACTTGAAGCCATCCCAGAAGCTATGGCCAACTATCGCACTTTATGGGTTATGCGCTCCTGATAAGGATTTAAATATCCAACGATCACCTTTTGGACAAACTACCTTAGATCGCCGAACACGATAACAGAAATGTCACCAAAAAGACTCTCGGGCCTTCAAAATATTTGTTTTAGGCAACTATCCAAATATGAAAAAAAATTTTCTTCGACCGTAGAAATTTGGTCAATTATAAGAATTTTAAGATTGCCAGGTATTTAACAAATCTGGACCCGAATGTTAAAGGCATGGTTAGACTGATTAAGATGTAAAGAAAACATGGAGTGACACCTCCAATACCGAATGCAGCTTTAGAAGCACAGCACAGAAGAACTTTAACAATTTCTGGGTTAGATCCTGCTCTACGATTAAGCTCCTGGGAAATGGTCTGAAAAATGGTAGATATTGTCCTACTCTAACCAACGGCTGCGCCGCCAACTACAAACTCATAAGAAAACTGCCTTATATATCACATTATGCAGACAAGCTTTTTTCTTCAAATTAAGTGATCTAATTGGGATTGTCGGGATTTGGAATTGGGAAATTCCTTTTTTTTTCGTATCCGGTTCACGCATTTGCTGATCGCCCACATACTGCAGAATGGCTCCCAAAAAGTCTAAAGTTCAGAAGGAGGAGGTGCAGGTCTCGCTGGGACCCCAGGTTCGCGATGGAGAGATCGTCTTCGGAGTGGCCCACATCTATGCCAGCTTCAACTGGCAACAGTTGAACAACAACGACACTTTTGTCCACGTTACGGACTTGTCCGGCCGCGAAACCATTGCCCGCGTTACCGGCGGCATGAAGGTCAAGGCTGATCGTGATGAGGCGTCTCTCTACGCCGCTAAGTTGGCTGCTCAGGACGTGGCTGAGAAGTGCAAGACACTTGGAATCACTGCCCTGAACATCAAGCTGCGTGCTACTGGTGGCAACAAGACCAAGACCCCCGGACCCGCTGCTCAGTCCGCTCTGCGTGCTCTGGCCCGTTCGTCGATGAAGATTGGTCGCATTGAGGATGTCACACCAATTCCATCCGATTCCACCCGCAGGAAGGGCGGTTCTCTTGGTCGTCGTCTGTAAACGTCTGTACATTGCTTTTTCCACATTGTATAGCCTCTGGTCTTACATGCACTCTAATGTAAACGATACAATTAAGTTAAGGTGCTGCGTTATTTGTTTATATAACTATGAATACATCTGATAATTTAGAAGAAAAACAAAAAATCTGGAATGTGAAAAAAAAAATGAAACTAAAAAAGTAGCAGAAGGAGGAAGGAAGGAAGCCTAATTAACACTACTCGAAAAAATTTAATTTTTTTCCCGTTGTGGCCCAAAATGACTTTTTCTCATAGATTTGGAGATCAAATTTTGGGGCTAACTTAGCCGCGAAGCCATCAGCGGCGTTAGAAAGGTGATGTTGGCGTACCAATACCAAGGATCCGATCGTCGGGCGCCATTGTCTTCTACCTAGCTTATAATGTCGTCCTTGTTCCTGGCTTGCTTGTTGGTTGTTGTTTCGAACGATGTCAAATACTTCCTTTAGCCGGGCTGCTTTAGAGAGCGCTGGTTCAGGTGTACTCCGGGTTCCGGGGGTGACCTCGTCAAACAAAGCACCAGGCAAACGGCGTTCTTGGCCGTGTACCAAGAACGCAGGGCTGAATCCTGTCGTATCCGAGACGCTAGAATTGATGGCCAAGGACAACTCCGGCAATGGTTCATCCCAGGTCCTTTGTTCTTCGTTGATGAATTGGGATATCATCATTTTGATAGTCCTATTAGCCCTCTCGGTTGGATTTTCTTGGGGGCAGTAGGGTACGGTGTGTTGTAGCGCTACCCCGGCTGATTTGGGAAACGCTTTGAAGGATCGGCTGGTAAATTGGGTGCCATTATCGCATACGAACAGCTGAGAATTCGCTCACGAAAGGCCCTTTTGAGGTTCATTGCTTGACTTGACGGGTAAGCATCTTACCGGCGGGCTTCTGTTGCATTATCTTGAATTTTTGGCAGCTGAGGCACCCTCGGACGTATTGGCGTACGTCTCGATACATGCCGGGCCAGTAATACATCTGCGATATCCTAGTGATGGTTTTCCGTACGCCGAGGTGTATTACGGCTAGACATTCTTTATCCGTAGCGGAGTAATTTTCCTCATCCTTCCTTCTTGCCTTCGATGTCTTGAGTAAGGACGGCGCCTATTCCGAGGTTGCTCGCATCGGTTTGTAGCGAAAACTTAGCAGAGAAGTCGGGGCAGGCGAGGACGGGGGCGGTGGTTAGGAGTACTTTAAGGTTATCAAAAGCCTCTTGTTGCTCCATGGTCCATGTCCACGCACGTCCCTTCTTTAAAAGTTGCGACATGGGCTACGGCGGCAAAGTTTGGGACAAACTTGCGGTACCACGATGCCATCCCGATGCACTGGCGAAGCTCTTTAAGGTTGGTGGGCGGTCTGAGGTCCTTCACTGCCGCTATTTTGTCAGGGTCAGGTTGGATACCTTCCTCGCTAACTACATGGCCCAGATACTTGATCCGGCGTTGGAAGAAAGCAAATTTATCGGCGTTGATCCGCAGGTTGACCTTGCGCAATCTCGAGAAAACTTGCTTTAGATTTTGCAAATGTTCTGCATAGTCCTTCCCGACGATCACTATATCGTCCAGGTATGCGGACGCGAACGGGTCCATGTCTGCGCCGATGACTGTGTCGAGGGTACGTTGAAAAGTCGCGGCTGCCGAATGTAGTCCAAAGGGCATTACTTTCCACTGGTAGAGTCCTCTCCCAGAAACTGTGAAAGCCGTTGCTTCGCGACTATCTCGAGCCATGGGTACTTGCCAGTATCCATTTTTCAAATCTAAAGTCGTGATGAACAGTGCATTTTTGAGGCGTTCGAGAATATGGTTTATCCTGGGTAAAGGGTAAGCATCCGGAATAGAGCGTTCGTTCAACTGCCGGAAGTCCACGCACATACGCCATTGTCCGTTTTTCTTGCCGACAAGAACGATCGGGGCGCTGTGAGGGCTTCGTGATGGTTCAATGAGGCCCTCTGCTAGCAGTTCGTCGACCTGTTTGTCAATAATACGCATCATGGCTGGGATTATCGGATAATGCAGTTGCTTTATTGGGCGACTATCTCTCATAGCAATGGTGTGTTCTGTTAGATCTGTCGTTACATGGAGGTTCTCGAATTTGGGTAACTCTTCGTCTAGTAACGCGCGGATGTGGTGTGCAATATCAGGGGGCCAGGGCTGTGTGTCTAATACCGGATCGTCTCCCATGGAATCATCCATTTCGGGGCCGGTGGTCTGATCGGGGTACTCTGGGAGGACGGTCGTGTCGATGGGACTGGAGGGGTTTGAGCTAGCGGGGTATCCGGCGATGTTGGCGATAACCGGCGTGGTGTTGGCCGTGATGGCCGGATAGTTCAGACTCGGATCTCGTCGAAACTCCAACTCTATGGGCGTCACTAGCCCGCTGGCGTCCGTGTCTCCTGGCTCAGTGGTGTTTCTCAAGTTGGAGATCCCTGTTGGCGTAGTGGCCCTCGTGATCTCCGCTCTGTTGATGATCTAACGCGCGTAGTCTCTGCTGTCGTCCACGAACTCGTGCTCCAGGCGATCCTCGTAACCGTGTTTTCTGTGGGCGTTCTGATGGTCGTGATCTCAGTGGATATTCGCGTACTCATGTTTCCTATAGGCGTCCGTACGCTCGTGGTCTCGGTTAACCTTCTCGTGGCTGTATTCTCCGTTGCTTAACCTTGGCTAACGTTCGTTGATGCTATGCCCGTAGCCAGGGTTGCTGTTGCTGGCCTGAGATCCGCGTTTTTTGTTGGCGGCGTCTGTTGCATTTCGTGGGTTCTTGCTCTGCGTTGATGATGCCGGGGGCATGTTCTCTGTTGATTGTCGTGGGTTCTTGCTCTGCGTTGATGATGCCGGGGGCATGTTCTCTGTTGTTTGTCTTTTGTTCTGGTTCTCTGTGTGTGAAGTCGTAGCCGTGGTCTCTGTTGCTGGTCTCTTGTTCCTGTTCTTGATGGGTGATGCCGTAGCCGTGGTCGTTGCTGCGTGTTTCAAATTCTCGCTCTGAGGTCCGTGGGTTGGTACATGGCTGGTGGTGCACTTTGGTTCGTCGGCGTTGATGTAGCGACCTCGTAGATGTAGACGCGTAGTGCCGCATTGAATCTATTCTATGGCGCACAAGAAGTCCATTCCTAGGATCACGCTTTCGACTATGTTCGGTAGTATCAAGAGGGGTATCCGCACCTGGCGTGTATGCAGTTGGGTGGGCGTGAGTAGGATTCGGGTGATCTCCGTCACTGATCCGTCCGCTAGGCGTATCCGCGTCGCTGCTGCCTGTATATTTGTGTCAGTGGGCAATCGTCTGGCCAGGTCTTTACTGATGAAACCTCGGGTCGCTCCCGTGTCGATAGTGGCTTCCGTGGTTTGCCCACCTATTTTCACCATCGCCACTATCCGGCCGTCGTGTACGTGCAAGGGTCTCTTCGATCTGGGGTTTTTGTGGGTGTCGTTCTCGGCTGTTCCCGTCTCAGTCGTGGACGCGACTAGTTTCCCGAGGCTTCTCGTCGACAGCATTGGATGGTCCGGATGTTGCGTTTGCCACATTCCCAACAGAATAAGATGGGGCTGTTCTGGCAATTCGCGTATAAATGATCCGATTCGTCGCACCGTCGGCATGCCGTGCGTGCGTTGGCGATGGGCGGTGCGTCGTGTTGAATCGTCTTGTTGGCTACTTCTCCAGCGGGTGTACTAGTCTGGGCCGGGCCGGGTTTGGTCATGGGATCCCAACGATTGTCGAGCGTTTGGCGAAACGGGTTACGAGTCTGGTGAGATTCCGGTCGCTTGTATTCGGGGGTCAAGTCGTGGCGATCGTGTCGGGGTATCCTTCGAGAGGAATTGACGGCGGATGAGTGCCAACCTCCTGAGTCCTTTTGTTCCTGAATGCTCTCGAACTCCACGGCCAGTTGTGTGAGGTGGGCCAGACTTTGGAGTTTGTGTCTCCTCACGTACAATTGGTATCCAGGTCGCGTTGTTGTAGATGCGCTTTAGTTCTTGGGTCGCGTCGTACCCCGCGTGGTGCATAAGCAGACGGATGTCAATGGCGAAATCTTTGAATAACTCGCCGGTCGATTGCTTACGTGCCCGGATCTTATCCTCCAATTGCTCAATATATCGAGGTGGAAGAAAAACGGTAAGGAATTTCTGACGAAAATCGACCCACGAGGCACTTTGGAGCCGGCTGGTTCGGAACCAACGGCTAGCTCGGTCGGTGAGAAGTTCGACCATGACTCGCGGGAGATGATTTACGTCGAAAACGTAAGACAGGGCACGTTCTTCGAGTAATTCTACGAATGCCAGGGGGTCGTCGTGGCCGTTGAACTGGATACCCCAGTGTCGGATCCTATCCGCCACTTGGAAGGGGCGGAGAGGTGAAGTGTTTGTTTGAGCTCTATCCTCGCCGTGTCTAGGATTGTCTATCGGGGGAAAGGTTCTCCTCACCTGCACCGGACTAGAATCTGATGACCTGGATATTTGAACGCTGCCTTCTGACGTTAAGACAATCGGGGGCACGTTGCTTTTGCCTGTGGTGGCAGGGGGGACTTGCAGGCCGAGCTTTTGGTCTACGATCTTTGTCTTCTCGGACGTTGTTCGGAGACCGCATTACTTCCCGGAGCGAGCCGGGGGGGGGGGGGGGGGGGGGGTGTTTGGTTGTTTTGTGATACCTCTTCGCGAGTTCAGCCAGCCCGGATTCGCTCCAGCCGGCGCAGCTCCTTCGCAATGTTTGCTGCCATTTCGGCGGCGGCCTTCCATGTCGCCTCGTCGGCTACCATTCGCTCGACGAGTGTGTCGACGTCGACACCTGGGCTCTTTTCTTGCAACCTCTCCCGTTCCTGTGCAAAGCGGGGGCAGTGGAAATATACATGCTCCGCATCCTCAGCGACTTCGGGTCCGCAATGACTGCAGTACGGGTCGTCGGCATGCCTAAAGCGATACAGGTACGCCTTGAAGCACCCGTGACCCGTCAGCAGTTGGCTCAGATAGTGGTCTACCTGTCCTCTTCTCCTCTGCACCCACGTGCTAATCTCAGGGATGAGCCGCCTCGTCCACCTTCCGCTCGCTGCTTGGTTCCAGCGTCGCTGCCACCGGGCTATGCTTGCCTGCCTTCGATCGCTGGCTACCGTCGAGCCACTCTGCCTCTCATCTGCCAAGATGTCCAGTGGGGTCATGCCTGCCACAACCAGCGCGGCATCTTCGGACACCGTCCGGAAGCAGCATGCGACTCTTAAGGCGCATCGCCGGTATACGCTCCTGCAGTCTCTGCTGTACGTGGGTACGCTCATTGCCGGTGCCCACACTGCTGATCCATACAGCAGTATGGATGTGACCACCCCGGCAATGAGCTGTCTGCTCCGTTGACGTGGTCCACCCGTGTTTGCCATCATTCGGCTCAGGGCCGCTGTTGCAGTGGCTGCCTTCGCACTGGCGTACTCTAGGTGGGCCTTGAATGTTAACCTGTGGTCAAGTACAACCCCCAGGTATTTAAGGGCAGGCTTGGTCGCGATGGTAGTACTGCCAACTCTAACGCAAGCCTGCTCCACCTTCTTTCTGCTGCTCATCAGCACTGCCTCCGTCTTTTTTTCCGCTAGGGACAGCCCGTTGGCGGAGAGCCATCCAACTATCCTCTCTACCGCCTCGTTGCACTTGTCTTCTGCCTCTCGCGTGTGCTTCGCCCTTGTCACCAGCGCGATGTCGTCTGCGAAGCCCACCAGTGTGCATCCTTCTGGCAGTGTGAGCCGCAGGATGTCGTCGTACATCACGTTCCACAGGATCGGCCCTAGGACCGATCCCTGCGGAACGCCTGCACTGATCGCGTGCTGCCTGGGTCCCTTTTCCGTGTCGTACAGCAGGATCCGGTCTTCGAAATAACTTTTTAGTGTCTGGGTGAGGTACTGGGAGATACCCCTCCTAGTCAGGGCCTCCAGGATGCTCCTCCAGCTGGCCGAGTTGAAGGCATTCCTCACATCTAGGGTGCATACTAAGCAGTATTCTTTGGCACCTCCAGCCCATCGTGTTCCTGCCAATGCTTCCTTGGCCAGGTTAGTGACCAGTTCGATGGCGTCGGTTGTGCTCCTTCGTTTGCGGAATCCGAATTGCATATCAGAGAGGCCGTGCCGCTCTGCCAGTTCCGCCTCCAGCCGGTTACACACGAGCCTCTCGAAGATTTTTCCCATCGTGTCTAGCATGCAGAGTGGCCGATAGGCAGAGGGGTCGCTTGGATCTTTGCCAGGCTTGGGTATCAACACCAGCCTTTGCCGCTTCCACGCTCTGGGGACCTTTCTCTCCGCTAGGCACTGGTTATACATCTGGGCGAAAGCGTCAGGGTGGGCTCTGATGATGTACTTCAGTGCCGTGTTGGGGATTCCATCTGGCCCTGGCGCTTTCCCGCTCTTCAGACTGGCTGCAATGTCCAATACCTCCTTAGCAGAGATGGCGGAGATGGCGGTGGTGACGGTGGTGGTGTCGCTCGCCTCGTCGTCGCTGCCTACTTGGTGTAGAGGAGGCTGCCAAGGGAAAAGTTCGTTCACGATCTGCCCCAGCTGTGTGGGGCACTTGGGCATAGGTTGCCTGTTGAGTTTCCCCATGACCAGCTTGTATGCCCCCCGAAGGGTTCAGCATCCGCCGCGTCGCATAGCTTTTTGAAGCATTCATCCTTGCTCCTGCTGATGGCATCGCGTAGCACCCTCCTTTTTGCTCTGAACGTTTCGCCATTGCTGGCGAACTGTTCAGAACCCCTTGATCGCTGGTAGACCCGTCGGGCTGCGAGGCATTCCCTCCTGGCACTGGCGATGTGGTCGTTCCACCATGGTACTGGGCGGTGCCTGCTTCCTCCGGTCCGCTTCTCCTGCATTGAAGCGCCACATGCCTCCGTGACGGTCCTGGTGACAGCGGTTGCCGAAGCTTCTGCGTCCTCGGCGGCGCGTAGGTCCTCGGCTGCCGCAATCAATGCCACTCTGTCAAGGCTTTCCTCCTTGTACCCAGTCCGTCGGGATCGCCTTATCCTTGTCATATTCCTGTGTCCTTCGATGTTCGTCACCACCGCTAGGTGATCGCTGTGCGTGTAAGCGCTAAGCACTTGCCACGTCGAGCGGCGTGCGAGCTCCGGGCTTGCGAAGGTGAGGTCGATGATCGACTCCCGTCCTGCTTTGCTGTACGTGGGGGTGCTTCCTGTGTTGAGGAGGCAGACGTTCAGGCCCTCAAACTCGTCTAGGAGCGCTGTCCCGCGAGGAGTGTTCCTGATGCTGCCCCAGGTCGTGGCCCATGCATTGAAGTCGCCCGCTATTATAACCGGGGACCTCTCTCGGGCGTCGTTGGCGATGTTGACGATGATCTCCTCATATTTTTGCTGTGTGAACCTCGGCGGTATGTAGCAGCTAAATATGTGGATCCCCTCGTATTTCAGCCGCACGTAACCCTCGTTGGAAGCTCTATCCAAGAGCTGGCCTGGGTGGGGGCCGCAGCTCCAAATTGCCGCCCCGCCGTCGGTACTTTGGTGCCAGACACCTTCATGCTTCCTCCCGTACGGTTCGCTGAGTATCGCTACGTCGATCCTCTGCTCGAGCACCGTTTGCGCCAGCAGGTCCTGGGCTGCTCGGCAGTGGTTAAGGTTGAGCTGGAGTAGCTTAACCATCGATTAGCTTGGTGATTGCCTTCTTATACTCTGGACAGCTTCGGCTGAAGACCGAGTGAGCTGTTGAGCGAGCGTCAGTTGTGCCAGAGCACAGTATGCATTTCGGCGGGTTGCTGCACTGGTTGTGTTTGTGGCCCTCTCCTCCGCACTTGAAGCAGGCGTCTCTTGCCACTGGGTGCTTGGATCTGCACCTGGCTGCGGTGTGGCCATAGGCCATGCACTTGTAGCATCGGGTTGGCGTGATCCGGCGTCGGATGCGGCACACCACCCAGCCCACTCGCACCTTGCCAAGGTCGAGGAGCTTCTGTGCGATGACGGGCTGGAGGTTCAGCGTCGCAACCTGTGTGGCACCGTAGGCTCTCCGCATGTTCTGTACAGTTGGCTGGGCTGTGCCTTCGCCGATAGCTACGGCTATCGCCTCCGATACCTCCTCACATGTCGCGAGATCGTCTAAGCCGAGGACTTCGACCGCGACTGTCTCGTGCATGGACTTCACGGATGCCTTGTCGCCAAGCGCCTCCTGGATGGCCGACTGTAGCTCCTGGGTGGCGGGGTCTGAAGGGTTCTGCATTCTGAGGAGCAGCTCCCCCGAGGCCGTCTTCCTGATGCACTGCACCTTACTCCTAAGGTTTTGCAGCGACGGCGCTGCCTTCACCAGCTTCAGGATGTCTGCGTACGAGGTCTCCTCCGTACCCTTCACTATAACTGCATCTGGCCGTGCCGCCTTTTTTCGCTTCGCGCGCCTTCCTCTGACCTCGTTCCACTTCTGGATAGGGTCTCCATCGCTGTCTGGCTTTGTGGGCTCTCGTTGCCGGCTGCTGCTAGGCCGCTGGTGTTTCCAGGGGTTGTCGAGCGCTCCCTTCTCCTTGCCTCGGGGTCTTGTTTCGGCCCTGCTGGCTCCCGGAGTCGTCTGCGTCGCTTTTGGCTGAGAGCTAGGCTTCGCAGGGTGCGAGCCTTCGTTGGCCAGGCGGGGTGGGGGGCCTACCGGGTGGCAGTGGCATTGACAGGCACCCGCCGCTGGCTTTCCCTCCGATGGCGCCGTTGGCGCCTGCAGCTGGGACAGGACCTTCTGCTGCAGCTCTTTCATCCTCGCCAGCATCTTCTTGTGGGACGCGTTGATGGACCTCTGTCCCTTCTCCGTCGTCTGATAGATGAGGTCGTCGAGTATCGCGCCTAGCTCCTCAATGTCCAGTACGCTTGTCCTCGTCCTCTTCGGCGTGTTCCTCCCACTGCTCGACGGGGTGGGGGGGTCGCGCGGCCTCTTCGGGGTGTCGGCATTTCGTTTTCCGCTCTGCGCTGTCACGCTGGCAGTATCGGCTATTGGGCCCTGTTTTACTGGCGGTGCTGTGCCTGATGGCTGATGTGGCGGTGTTCTGGCCACCTTCGAGGCCTTTTGGAAGGCCGCCATCTCCTCGTTCTTTCCGTTTTTTGTACTTGTAGTAGTACTCGCTTCGTCGGCCAAGTAAGCCACCGGCGTAGCAAGGTTGGTTTGAATGTTTCCTGGGGCCTCCAGAATCCGTGCCCCGGCCGCGGGATTTCTCCGCGCGGGTGGATTTCCACCTCGTGGGTTTCCACCTGGAGTAATTATGTTGTTAAGAGACATTACTACCATTTCATTCCGCATTTTATACCTACTGCCAGGTTTTTTGCATTTTATACCTCCTGCCAGGTTATATGGCTGCCGATCAATATGATACAGACGCAGACCACGCAGCCGCCCATTGTGGGTCAGACGCTACGTGGGTTTCCGTTGGAGTGAGTGTGGTGCGCTGGTGGGCGGGGGTGTGGTTGCCTTCAGTGGCAATCAAGATCTCCAGCTCCTTGTCAGGGGCAGCAGCTCCTGAGTGTATGCAGTGTTTGTTTTTGCTTGCCGATCAGGAGTCGGTTTACATAGCAGGCAGCTTTGGTCATTTTACCCTGGCTGCTCGTGGCGACACCTGGCGTTAGCCTTGCGTGTTGCATATTTCGCCGTGGTCCAGCACTGCTCGCTGCTCAGCAGCTAGATCAGCTGGCATGACTCGTGCAAATTGCAGTGCGAGAGTGCCGGCAGAAACAACAATTTGAGACAACAGGAATTTGTGGTGCAACAAGGACAACATTATACAAAACTTGGTTAGAGAGGGTGAGTGCCTAGGCACTCTCAGAGAGGGCATTTCTCACCCCTCGCCCCTTGCCTGGGTCGTCGATGTGCATCACAGGCGTCTGGGCTTGTAAAAGCGGCAGCTCCTCTGCTTGGGCATCCAACTGAGTATGTACTGACACCCACTTCTTGTGTATGTCAGGTAGTACAGCCATTTGCCGTCCGGCCGGAGCACCACGAAAAACGTCCGCACTTGTTCACGCACTCACTCACTCTGTCTGTGTGTGTGTGTGTTTTTTTTTTTTTTTTTTTTTTTATGTCGTGTGATTACAGGGAAGCATCATGCCGACCCAGCCGAAGCCAGAGTGAGGGACTTTAACCGCTCTAAACCCAAACACACCTGTTCCCTAATCCCGGCTGGCCTGTCTACCAGTAGATATTACTCCGCCGGGGGGAAATGCTCAAGGGGCTCTTCCATAGGGCATAGCCACAGCCTCGTCATTCTTTAACGAATTTTACCTTCTTTCTTTGCGTGCTCTTTCCTCGCGACGCAGTCTGATGGTCATTGCTGCAGCCATGTTGCTGATTGCAGCCCAGTTTTCTTCCGACTCCATTAGGCATTCTGCCAAGTTTGCCACAGTTATAGTCCTTCCTATATTGTTGCTTAGAGCTATCCGGTCTTGCTGGAATCGTGGGCATTCGAAGAAGCAATGTTCCGCGTCTTCGACAATCCCTGTGCAAAGCCCACAGTAGGGGTCATCCTCATGCTTAAACCTATGCAGGTAGGCTTTAAAGCATCCATGTCCAGTCAATAGCTGCGTCAGGTGGTACTCCATTTGTCCATGGGGGCGGCTCAGCCAGCTCTGCACGTCTGGGATCAGCTTATGGGTCCAGCGTCCTTTGTTGCTTCTATCCCACGAGTTTTGCCATTGTAGCATTGTACGTTGCCGTGCTGCGTGACTTGTCTCCTGGTCAGCAGTCTCCAGTTCTCGTTGTTTCCTGATCCCTGCGGCTTCACTTGCCAGCAGCTGGATTGGGATCATTCCTGCTATGACTAGCGCGGCGTCCAGGGATACTGTTCTGTATGCGCAGCATACTCTCAATGCACACAGTCTTTGGACTGCCTTGCATTCTCGGGCATATGTCGGTTGCTTCATGGCGTCCGCCCATATTGGTGCAGCATACAGTAGCGTCGAGTTGACAACGCTCGCTAGGAGCTTACGCCTCAGCTGCTTCGGTCCTCCAGTGTTTGGCATGATGCGCGATAGGGCAACTGCCGTTTTGGCCAGCTTTGCTACTGGCATACGCCATGTGATGCTTGAAGCTGAGCCTATGGTCAATCATGACCCCCAGGTACTTCAAGCTTTGTCCGGAACTGATAGTGGAGTCTCCTACTCGAATCGTGGCCGTCTCCACTACCTTCCTGCTACTTATGAGCACCGCCTCTGTTTTGTGGGTGGCCAGTGTTAGCCCCCTCCTGGATAGCCATGTTCTGGCTCGCTCTACTGCGTCGTTGCAGATTCCTTCAGCTTCTGCTTTGTGTTTGGCCACTGTGACAATTGCTATGTCGTCGGCAAAACCTATCACTGTGGCACCCTTTGGCACTTCCATCTTTAGGATTCCATCGTACATGATGTTCCACAGTAGTGGGCCGAGTACCGATCCTTGGGGAACTCCTCCAGTGGTTTGGTATTCACGTGGGCCCCTATCTGTCTCATATATGAGCACTCGGTCTCTGAGGTAGTCAGCGGTGATTTTCTGCAAATACGGCGGTACTTGGAGTTTTGCCAGAGCCTCAAGTATGTGGTAAACACTGGCCGAGTTAAACGCATTTTGGACGTCCAGAGTTGCCACTATGCAGTACTCTTTGGTCCCGTACATCCATCGGGTCCCAGTAATAGCTCGTTTCGCTATCTCACATACCTCGCCGATTGCGTCCACCGTGGATCTGCCTTTGCGGAACCCATACTGTCTCGGTGAGAGTTGACGCGTTACTGCTTTCTCCAGCCTCGTGTGTATTATTCGCTCGAGCATCTTACCTACTGTGTCCAGCATGCACAGCGGTCTGTATGATGATGGCTCCTCAGTAGGCTTATTTCCTTTAGGTATAAGGACTAGCCGCTGTCGTTTCCATGGGCTAGGGAAGATTCCTTCGGTCATGCACGCGTTGTATAGTCCCACATACGTTTGTGGGCTTGTCTCCATGGCAGCACGAAGTACGGTGTTCGGGACCCCGTCCGGCCCCGATGCTTTACCGTCCTTGATCCGTTTTAGCGCTTCGAGGACTTCTGTTTCTGTGGTGGCTTCTATTTCCAGTGGCGGAATTCCATCCACGACCATCTGGGCTGCCACTTGCTCTGGAAATAGAGTTTCCACTATGTTTTCCAACAGGTCTGCACACATTGGCGGTGGGGGACTGAACACTCGCAGTCTCTTCATTACCAGTCTGTATGCGTAGCCCCAAGGGTTCGCATCTGCTTCGTCGCAGAGCTTTCCGAAGCATTTGCGCTTGCTCTCCTTGATATGTTTCTGCAGGCGGCGTCTGCTCTCCTTAAATTCTGCTTGGGCTCTCTCGAATTCCGGCGAACCTCTCGAGCGTTGGTAAATGCGTCTTTTGCGTTGGCACTCCCGCCGGGCGCCAGCTATAGTTGCATTCCACCAGTAGGTTGGCGTGCGTTTGCCAGGGTCCGGTCTTTTCCTCTGCATGGAGGCGTCACATGCTGCCACCGTATGTGTGGCCAGTTGTCGTGCTCTTTCCTCGGCCGTCCCGTTGGTCTCGTATCCCTCGAACATAGCTCGGACCATATCCGTCTCCAGCGTGTTGGCCTTGTACCCTGCCTGCCTGCCCATGTATACGTTCCGTGCTCCAGCATCCTGAATTTCGCAGATCAGGGCTTGGTGATCACTGCCTGTGTATATACCGCTGACTCTCCATGTCGTCCTTGGGCTAAGGCTGCTGCTGACAAACGTTAGGTCTATTATAGACCCGGTTCCAGCCCTTCCGAATGTCTGTTGCGTGCCTGTGTTGAGCAGCACGGCGTCGAGCGTCGCGAAACATTCCAGGAGCGCCTGTCCCCTTGGGTTGGTTCTTGGGCATCCCCATTCCGTTGCCCATGCATTAAAATCGCCGGCTATGAGCGTGGGGTGTTTATCCCGCGCATCATCGGCTATATTTTCCAGTGCCACCGTCGCCTGTTGCAGCGTGAGGCTCGGTGGCAGGTAGCAGCTATATATATATACCCCATTCAGTCGGGCTCTAGCATATCCTTCTCCGATGCGTGGTTGCAGGTAGCTGGTACTTAGGGCTTCCACAGCTCCATATCGCTGCCTTTTTGCTGGCGTCCGTTATCCAATCTCCAGCGTTGCGATTGCGGTATTGCTCGCTTATGACCGCTACGTCGATGCGGCGCTCTCGGATGGTCTGCTCCAGTAGATGCTGTGCCACCTCACAGTGATTTAGATTTATTTGGACGATTTTCATCGATCCCTCATCTGTTGCATCGCCTTTTGGAACTGCGGGCACCTCGAACTGTTGGTTTGGTGCCTCGGATCCTTTGCACGTTGGCGCTTGCAGAGGATGCAGGTTGGCTCTGCCTTGCAATCCTTGGCCAGGTGATCCGATCCCGTGCAGTTGTAGCAGCACTTCGTGAAGTCCTGTTCACTCTTGCAGTTCAGTGCTATGTGACCAAAGTCCATGCACTTGAAGCACCTTCTGGGAGACGATTTGGCTCGTATCCTGCAGTACCCCCATCCCAGGCGGATCCTTCCTTTCTGTAGGAGTTTCTCTGCAACTGCCGGCGAGACTTTCATCGTCAGCGTCTGGGTGCTCCTATAGGCTGGTCTGATGGAGATGACTGCAGCTTCGTTTACCTCCACCTCTCCCTGTTCCTTGATTCCTGCTAGGACTTCCTCTTGTGTGGACACTTCGTCTATGTCCTTTATTTCCAGGGTCACCGTTTCCGTGAGGCTCCTTACGTCCGCCATGCCTCCCAGCGCCTGTTTCACTGCTACTTGCATCTCCTGGGTTTTTGGGTCTGCCGATTTTCCCAATATAAGGAGCAGCTCGCCTTTTGCTGTGCGTCGAACTCCCTGCACAGACTGTCCCAGTCCCTTAAGGCTTGGTTCATTTTTTACTTTCCTTAGTATATCCGCGTACGAGACCGTGCTGGTGCTGGTGGTAGCAATGACTATTGCATCGCTACGTGGCGGTCTCGGTAGCTGCTTTGGCTTCGGCTTCGGCCTTTGCTTAGCCGCAACCGTTATCCAGCCGTCATTTTTCTCCTTAGGGATTACCTCCGGTCCCTTTTGGGCTACAGCGTCGCTCCTTGGGGCTTCCAGCTGTTTCCTCGCATTTTTGGGCTTTTTGGGCCCGTGTTTAGCCTTCTTTGGCGTAGGGGACGGGTGGGTGGTGTTCCTGGGCTCTGTCCGTGCCCTCTTCCCCCCCCTTTCCGTCTCTTCCGGCTGCGTGGTCCTCGCCACGGCCTGCTCCAATGCGGCCTCCCGCAGGTAGGATTCCACCTGTCGCTGGAGGCAGTCAATCTCGTCCACCATGGCGCGCATGGGGTTGGTTATCGACCGCCTTGGGGCCGCCATCAGCTTCGTGAGCTCTCTGGCCCACCTGCCGATCTTACTCAGTTGCGCGAACGCCCTCTCCTTCGGGTTCGCCAACGCCACTTCCGGGCTTCTAGCCAGTGCAGGCTCTTTGGCCTTCTGGCCCGCCCTCTCCACCTGTGCCATGGCCCTTTCATTGGCGTTTGCATGCTCCTCTTGGGGGCTCCGCAACGCCGGGGGAGAGGACATTGCACGCTCCCTCCCTGCTGCATTTGGCTGTGCTGGCGATCGAGCCAACACACTCCTACGCGCGAAGGGATTCTCCTCGTCCCAGGCAAATGAGCTTGTCAGCGGGGTGCTACAAGCCGCAGCTTGTTCCTGCTGCTCGCTCATCTCTGGGTCGATCCTTTTCCGCCGATCCGGCAACTCCGGTTGTTTTGCCGCGCCCTCTGCGAACAGCTGTTGAGTGCTGCGATCGCTTTGCAGCACTTCGCCCTGTCAGCTGTGCTGCAGTTGTTTCCTTGCGTTGAGCCTGTCCAAATTTGGCTCAAAACAGCACTCAATGCAAGTGGCGCCAAATATCTGCGAAAGAGAAAAGGAAAACAGGCGCTTACCTGCTGTGCCTTCCCCCTCCCTTTGGCCTAGGGACAACCGGCGTCTGCCTTCTCCCAATTGAGTTCCCGTGTTTATTTCGGGCCCAATAGCCGCTTCACCACTTCTGCGCTTGGCGTGTTGTGCAGGTAAGTACTGCAACACTGCCGTGGCTCGAGCTTACGCTTCCTTCCTTTTTCCTTGTAGGCTAAATTCACTTAAACGAACGGAGCGAGATAAATCACGACCGCACTCACAAGTATAGAAAACCTCTCCTCTGTGTGTGTGTGTGTGTGTGTGTGTGTGTGTGTGTGTGTGTGTGTGAGTCTGCACGTGTAATTTTCGTTCGGTGGCTTGGGCGGTATGTATGTATGCGTGTGTCTGGCTAAGGCTCTGACTGTATTTTAGGCACGTGGTTTTGTGGCTGTTACCTTCTCTTGAATCTCCCTAAGGTCCCTGCTCAGGCGCCACTTGTAAAGAACCTGTTTCAGGCTGGGGTAAGCGTAGCCTGTCCAGGGTCGTCTACAAGAAATTTGTAGTTGTTGGGGAGACCTTAGGCAAGGGAAGGCGACTGCATCACGACCGGGAGGGGCTAGCGCGTCGGGTGATCGCAGAGTGACGAGATTTCGCCGTAACCTTCGCGGTGAATAGGGGAGATCTACAGGGCTGTGCGTGATCGTTACGGCTCTTATGACTCTGTAGCCTCTAGCTTTACTAGACTGCGTATGGACTCTGGCTGCCGCTACACGCTGTCGGGACTTGTCGAACTCCGTGTTGTCACGACCGCTCGTAGGACGAGGAATTTCTACCGGGGGATGCTACGGCGACTAGGTTTCTAGCGGGGATCGTCCGTGCGTGGTCGTGACGGCCGTTAACTACGCAACGCTATTACTGAGACGTGCGTGATCGCGACGACTCATAAGGCTATGGGGTTTCTAGGAGGATTATAGGTAACGAGTAATGGGTATATGCAGGCAAATGAATGAAAGCCTTTACAATATTTGTGTGTTTTATTATTTACAATCTTTATTAAAGAAACGCTCCTAGCTGGTGGCCCTGGCTGCGCCACGTGGAAAGTTGGACTTACTCGGGTGGGTCAACGCAATTAGAGTGGGGTCCGTTGGCTACCGACCGCGATGATTGTCTCGCCATAGACTCGGAGCGGCGCGAAAGTTTTTCTAGGTACACTCGGATGAAGCGTAGACCGTGCGCGGAAAGGGCACGTTGTATGGTATTAGCTGTTAGGACTCGAGACGTGTGGCCGACTACGGTGATCAGCGATTTTTGAAATTTGCGTGCGCGTTGGTTCGTGGTCTCTCGGTGAGTGCCTCTCTGTCCGTCGCCTGGATGCCCTCTTGCCCTCGCAATCGATCTCTTTTTTTTCTCTTTTTGATCGATAGTATTCGGTGTGGCCCCCCGTTTTGACTATCTACTCACTCCTGCGTTTGCTATGGCCTTCCTTGGCGGTGTGGTGGCCGGCCTTATCAAAAAGGACGATCACCAGACATCTCGACAAAGTCCAACGAACAGCCGCCCTTTGCATCAGCGGAGCTCTTCGCACCACTCCAAATGATGCGCTAGATGCCATTCTATGCCTCCAAAGCCTTGCCCTCGCAGGTCAAGAGAGGGCAGAGATGGCAGCAATACGTCTGAGAGACTCCGACCAATAGGCACCACAGCACACAGGTCACTCCTCAATATTAAACAGCAGTTCCGTCTCTACTAAAACGGACTACTGTGTCCCAAGGGAATACACAGATACCCCCTTCGATGCAATTATCCCTCACAGAGAGGAGTGGAGTGAGGGACCCCCAGGCCCAGAAGGGGCCCTAAACATCTTCACAGATGGGTCAAAGCTGAACAACAGGGTCAGAGGAGGTATATTCTCCGAACAGCTAAACATAAGGCACTCCTTTAGACTTTCTGATCACTGCAGCGTCTTCCAAGCGGAGGTCATTGCAATCAAGGAAGCCCTAAATTGCCTTCAGGAAACTACCGCCATGGTAACCCGCGTAAATATCTACAGTGATAGCCAAGCCGCAATCAAATCGCTTAATGCGATCTCCGCAAACTCGGCCACCGTTGCAGATTGCCGCAAATCTCTTCACGAGATGGCTCAGCAATTTGTTATCAGCCTTAAATGGGTCCCGGGCCACCAGGACATCGAGGGCAACTGTATTACAGACGAGCTGGCCAGACATGGCACTACAATCCCCCTTCTCCAAGACAAGGAGGATACTCGTATGCCGATGGCCCCATGTAGGCTCATAATAAAGGAGCAATATAAGCAACTAACAGACAACAAGTGGCAATCAGTACCACGTTGTCGTATAACTCGGCAAACATGGCCGACCATAGACAGGAAGCGCACCTCTGAGCTATGCAAGCTCGGCAGACGAAGGTGCAGCGCAGTCATTCGCTCCCTAACGGGGCACTGGTTAATAGGTACCCATGCTAATAGACTGGGCGCCCCATACAATGATTTTTGCCGTAGCTGCAGAGACGAGGAAGAGGAGGAAACAGTGATACACCTGTTCTGCTCTTGCCCAGCTCTCAGCAGGAGAGGGCTACAGCACTTGGGCTCGCCCTTCATATCAGACATTTCGGTAATGTCCACCATATGTCCCAGAAAGATAGCTAACTTCATAAGAGCTGCAGGCTGGGACAACTGTTGACTCTAGGTCTCACAATGCGAGAAGGGGGAGATTCCCTGCGGTATCACAACGGGCCGAAAATGGCCTCAGTGTGCTGGGCTCCCAGTGAGTCTGGCAGCCGCTGTAACCTAACCTAACCTAACTTCCTTTTTTATCGCGGCACCAACACTTTTCCATGCAACTTTCACCGAAATATGGTCGAAATGTTTCTGTTCGGTGATCCGCCATCGCGGAAAGGCATCGCTCCCTTTTGCTCTCTCTCACCCCTGTCTGCTGTGCCTATTTGTCCACATGAGCATCTAGATCTCAGAAAAAATCTGTGTCCACAGAATCATAAAAAATTGTCGTATCTACCAGATTGCCGAATCTGGATCAGGTCGGATTATTGTTATGACCATGAGGAACAAATTCAATTTCAATGGCTACGTAACGCACACACTTCCACGAACCGTATATATGTTAAGTTAAATATGTAGATGTGATCCTACTACAAGCAATTTGTAGATTGCAGGAACCTCTACTGGAAACGGGGGTCGGTCCTAACTAAACTAGAGACGAGAGTGGAGGAGAATGTGGCGTAATCGTGCCCGTAAGACTTGGAATGAAGTGGGCTCGTACCGCGGTATTCTTGGCTGCAAGTTAATGTGTGTATTCCCACCCGGCAAATAGACTTACTAAGTGGGTTTTCTTTTGGTTGTATTCTTTTACACTTTATTGCATTTTTATATCATCGACTGAAGCATATGACGGTATAATGAGGTATACGCGATAATTAAGTATAAGTTGCTGCGCGTAGCAACGTCTATCTCGCGGCCGGGTTCCCGAGTAAGTGTCTTGCACTTCTTTTGCTTGAACGCTCGGAACCTAGAATCCGCGGATCAAGCTACCTAGCTTAACACTATGGGTGGGAATATGCGCTGACGCTGCATCGATGGTCAATTTCTTTTGTCGAAAAAAACATCGCATTGAACCTTAGTGGGAGGGGAAAGTTTTGTGTTATATTTGAGGAGAGGTGGGGGAGCTGTGGAGGGGTCTAGGAGGGATGGTCACGTGGCCGAAAGGCGCGCGTGTGGCGGAAGAAAAGTGGGTGGTTCGAAAAGTATTCGTGTATTTAGCCTTGTAAAAAGAAATGTCTTATATCTATACAAACATAATTCTTTAATTGTAATGATGCTTATCTATCCGTTTTCGCTGCGGCGCGGCGAGCTGTAACATCCATTCATGGTTCGTTACACCCCCCTTTCTTCCGGGAGGAGGCGGACGCAGACTGGCCCAGCTCGTGAACGTTTGTGGACCTCTTATTTCCGGTCCCAAAACCAACCGCTGAGACGAATCCTGTTCGCCCGTTGTAGGCGATATTGTATCTCCTGGACCACTCGTCCCGGGGTGTCGACTTGCCATTCTGTTGGTGCGAATACCCAGCTGGCGTCTCTTCCGATTTCTTCGATCAGGCTGGCATCCTCGAGGCCCTGGACGAATATCGGGAAGTCTTCCTGTAAGAAGCTTAGCAGCTGCTTGAGGCTTTCGTCGTCGCCCACTTCCTCTTGGTCTCCTGCAGCTACCGCCAGTAGCTCCTCAATGGATGTATCTTCGATTATTTTTTCTTGCCCTCCGGTCACTACCGGGGGCGGGCGGCTTACCGGCGTTTCCACAGTGGGTTGCGGCCTTAGGGTATAGCGGCCAATATTCGGCCAATATTCGGCGTGTTTTGCCGTAGCTACGGCTGGTTCACGCGGGGTGTGCGGCGTTGCTGGTGGGTCGGGGTGTCTTCGTCGTTTTGCTGCCGTTTCACCTATTTTCGGGGCCGTTGGCGTCGGTGACGATGTTGCTGATGTTGGCGTCGACGTCTCTACCTCTTCGGGGGGAGGATCGACCGTGTCCGAGACGGGGAAGGCGGGATGGTTGCAAAGGGCCTCCGCGGGCTCCCGGAACGTTCCGGCCTGGCGGAACGAATAGGTCCACCGCCATGTGGAGGACCCGGGTGACACGCATTCCCCACGGAGTGACCGTGTGGTGGAACGTTTCAGTTTCGGCCACGAGTCGCCGAGCGAAGGGTTCCTCATCCTCACTTTCCTCGTCGTCATAGTATGTGTAGTAGTACCCCGGGACATAACGCTCCAGGCCTCTCTCGGGCCTGTATATGCCCCGGTCGGGGGCATCCTGGAATTCTGGATTTTGTTCTCCAGCGCAGCCCACAAATTTTGAATAACATTTAAGTATGGAGACTGGGCCGGGGGAATCATCACCTTGGGGCAGTTCCAGATAAGCCAGGACTGCACTATTCCGGACGAATGCTTCGGGTCATTATCCTGGTAGAACCGGATATAAAGTCGGATTCCTAGTTTCTCGGAGCTAGTTTCTTAAAGCTAAATGAAGGACGTACAATTCAAAAAATTAATTCTACTATGTTTACGTGTTGCTAACTTTTTGTTTTGTTCTGGAGGAGAGCGATGGTTCTCCTTTGAAGTGTAATTTTAATTTGACTTAAGTTTAAGGGAGTTCGCTGCCTTCGGTCGGCACACTTACAAAAATATAGTGACAGCAAATGTGTGTAATGTGAACTTATGCATAAGTGTATGAGGAAAAATATATGCGTTTAATTTGGTTACCTTTTGTCTTTATTTATTCTGTTTATTATTATTATTTTTTTTTTGCTGTGCCGTCCAGTTTTTTTTTGCTTGTCACCTGATCCTCACTCCCGTGGACGAGGTATGTGGTAAGTACGTGTGGCTTGAGTTCGCCGAATTTAAGGGGGGGGTGACGGTGGCATACATGGGGGTCTTACCGCTGGTCGTTGTCGATACCTCGGCCAGGCGGGCGTCGGTAGGAAGGTGGGGCGACACGGCCTCTACGTCTTGGGAGGCATTTCGTTCGCCTTAGATTTTAAGGCGGCGGCATAATATCCATATAATGGAGCAGAGAGGTAATGCAACGGCGAGCGTGAGGAGGTAGGAGGCGGTACTTCTTGCCGTCAACATTTCGTTTAAGTTGTCGATCTGATTGAGATTTTCCAGGCTTAGTTCTCGTAAAAACGGTAGACTAAGTTTTTCTTTGTGGGCCCTTATATTGACTTGCGTCAGTGCGGACACCACTGCCTTCCTCTTAGAGTCGCCGAGATGATTAACGTAGCAGGTCCCGTTTAGAAAGACCCGGTGGGAATACGTCACTAAGTACGATCCCCAAATCTTTTGGCTGGCCCCGCAATCATCGAGAATGGTCATGTTCGCGTCGTTGATGATGAGAGTGCCATGATCGACAATGGTTATGGGGTCAAAGTGTCCCAGTAGGGTAGCACAATGTGCGATAGACCCGGCTACCATTTGTTGGGCGCAGGTGCTTCCCCTTCGTTCCCTGCAGAACGTAGCCCTGACGGTTGTCTCGCAGGCCCCGATATTGAGTGTCTGGGACCCGCAATCCGCCACTATGTCTCTCTGACTGAAATCTAATATTCTGTTGTGGCGTTGAACCGGGAATATGAGCAACTTCCTACAATTTAATTTGGGTTGAGGGAACTTTATAAGAAAGTGGAGTAGGTCAGTAGTTTGGAAGGCGCTAATGTTGGAGACCTCTAATAGCTCCACCAAGGTTATGTTGGCTAGTTGTTGCTCGTTGAATTCGCTTATATCGGCTCCATCTAAGAGGGCCGGACTGATTATGTTTATTTTGGCAAGAGTTAGCCCAAGGATAAGATTTTCTAGGTCCGTTATGATTATTCTATTTTTGGCGAGGACTGTCTCTACTATCTGGGTCTTCTCGGCCTCGTCCAACTTATGGATCGTGCTAAAAAAATGCGTCAGTTCGTTGAGTCGGTTTTGCATTTTGGAGTTAATCTCCATCTGACGGTGTTCGGATTCTATCAGTTGCCCCTGTTTGAATCTAATCTGCTCCCAGTCATTAAAGTCGGGCGTTCCCGCTACTACTTTCAACGCTGTACCGAGCAGGTTTATGCTCCTGGCTTCCCTACGGTGGACTTTTAACATGGCTATTAAATTGCGGATGTGGTTCAAGTCGGTTGCTAATACCTGGGCCAGGCGGGTGTCCGTGAACATCTCGGCAGCGCGCTTCGTCTGGTCGACGAAGACCTCATAAGACGTGACGTTGGTGGTTTGGTGGAGGTATCCTGGCTTCTCCCAGATCACGACGTCTCCGTCCACGATCGGGATGTAGTCGGCATTGGTGTAGTCGTTTACTTGCACTGCGGCCTGTGCGGCGGTGATTAGGGCGAGTAGAACCAACAGTGGTGACATGGCGTGGAGGGATTATTGTCGATATCGGCAGATACAGCGACTATTAGAGGTGATTATTTTGCACTCAATTGCCTCGGTGATACAGACGAATGGATTTATTTTTTGGCTTTGGATTTTAATTTCGGATTCTCGGTTGGTTGAGTGTGAGCTGTAGTTCCGGATACACTGTGGGGTGGGCTTATCCTTGATAGGAGCCGGAATTTGATTTTGTTTTGGATTGATTTATTTTTATTTTATTTTTTTTCCTAAGTTGTGTTTATTTGGTCAGGTCTGTTTCCTTGATAGCGGCGTACTGACAGAAGAAGGCCAGGGAATCTATTGATATAGGTGTCGATCGCCGATCGAACTGGGAATCGGATTTTTGAGTCATCACTCGTGTCTAGCTTCGCGTCCCCACCTCCGTATTATGTCGTTGTGGCGTCTGCGTCGTCGGCCGGATTATCGAGCTCGGGGTCGTGGTACTCCTTCAGATCGTTGATATTAGCGACCTTTTGTTTCCGGCTGCCCGGGTGCTGTAACTTTACGATATATGGCGACGCAAAACTTTTGACCCGATATGGTTCCGATAAACCCTCGGCTGCATTTGACAGGTGGTGCTGCCTTACGAGGACCAATGAGCCGATCGTAGGGCGCCATTGTCTGCGACGGAGATTGTAGTGGCGCGCTTGCTCTTGGCTTGCCCTTTGGATGTTACTTCGAACGATGAAAAATACCTCTTTTAATCTGGACGCTTTGTCAGTAGCCGTCTCCTGGGTGTTCCCTGTTCCTGATGTGACTTCGTCGTATTAAGCGCCGGGCAGCCTAGGCTCTCTTTCATGTAGGAGGAACGCAGGGCTGAATCCAGTGGTCTCGGAGACGCTAGAGTTTAATGCCAACGACAATTTGGGTAAAAGTTCATCCCACGTGTTCTGGTGGTCGTCGATGAATTGGGCGATCATTGCCTTCACCGTTCTGTTCGCCCTTTCCGTAGGATTTTCCTGGGGACAATATGAAGCGGTATGTTGTAGTTTGATACCTGTGGTTTGGAGGAACGTTCGGAACGAACGACTGGTGAACTGGGTGCCATTACGAATAATTTCGGTACCTCAAAGCTACTGAGGATCCGTTCGGGGAACGCTCGTTCGAGGTTGGCCGTGGTTGCCTTCTTGAGGGGTATTAGTTCGACACACTTGGAAAAGGTGTCGAAAAATACTAGTAGCTTCGTATTCCCTCGTTTGGACCCGACGAAATCTGCACACAAGGTAACAAACGGCTCCTCCGCCTTGCGAGTGAGCATCTTGCCCACTGGTTTGCGTTGCATGGCCTTGAACTTCTGACAACTTACGCAGTTACGAATGTAACTTGTCTTACGTCTCGGTAGAACCCTGACCAATAATACCGTTGGGAGACCCTGTCAATGGTCTTCCCTATGCCGAGGTGGCCCGCTGTTGGTTGATCGTGGCATTCGTGGAGTACCCTCGTCCGACGATTTTTCGGAACGCAGAGCTTCCCAGACTCCGTTGCATCGGGTCCGTGGCCGAGACTTCGGTAAAGTTGACCGTTCTAGTAAGTGTAGTCCGGGTATTTTTGGGGTTCGTCGTAGACTTGTTGTATCCTTCGTTTAAGCCAGGGACAACTGTCGGGTTCCTCTTCAACACGTGTGAGTGTTTTCAAGGGCTGCCGGGATAATGCGTCCGCTACTACGTTTTGTTTCCCCTTGCGATAATGCACGTCGTATTGATATTGTTGTAACTCGAGTGCCCAACGTGCCACTCTACCGTATGGGCTTTCCAGGGTGTTCAACCATTTCAGCGCGAGATTGTCAGCTACCACGTCAAAGTGGTAGCCCTCTAGATAACATCGTAGTTTACCTATTGCCCATATGACGGCTAGGCATTCTTTGTCAGTGGCGGAGTAGTTTTCTTCCGCTTTGTTAAGTCGTCGGCTGACGCACGCGATGATTCGCTCTTTCCCTTCAATCTCCTGAGTGAGGACTGCCCCACGCCTACGTTACTAGCATCCGTTTGTGACGCCCAGCGCCATATCCAACAGCGCCGGCGCCACAATATAGCTGACCTACATTCCTAAGTTACTTATAAAACAACTTAAGGTATTCGATTCCAAAATACGCGACAAAACCACCAGTGGGACCAACACCAGACAGTAAACGGTCACACTAGCCAACGATTATGCCAGTGTGACCGGAGCACGATCGCCAACGGCCACACTATCAGATGGAACCCAGAACACGTTACGATCCAAGGCAGGCGCTAGCCTGACTTTCATGAATAAAAGTAGCATCGCCAGCTCGATTCGGGGCAGTCCATCCGGACTCGCCAGCTCTGCAGTACAACTCGGAACAGCCTGGGATTAACTTCCCAACCTATTTTACAACTGTGCTCGTACCAAAGGTAAAGCTCTGCTTTTCCACTTGCCCGTTTCAATACATTTCCCCGTCCTGATCCTTTCTCCCCAGAGAGTATTTACCTCTGCAACTATTCTTCTCCCCAGAGAGTCTTTACCTCTGTCATTAATCGTCTCTACAGAGAGTATTTACCTATGCAACTATTCGTCTCCCCAGAGAGTATTCACCTCTGTCACTAAATCGTCTCAACAGAGAGTATTTACCTCTGCAACCACTCGTCTCCCCAGAGAGTATTCACATCTGTCCCTAAATCGTCTCCACAGAGAGTATTCACATCTGTCCCTAAATCGTCTCCACAGAGAGTTTTCATCTCTGCAACCACTCGTCTCCCCAGAGAGTATTCACCTCTACCACAAGTCTTCGTATCAGAGTCTGTTTACCTCTGCCGCGATCCTTCTCACAGACCCCAGTGGCGAAATTGGGAACAAACCTTCGGTACCACGACGCCATTCCTATGCATTGTCGGAGTTCCTTTAATTTGATGAGTGGTCTCAAATCTCTTACGGCGGCTACCTTGTCAGGGTCGGCATGGATACCTTCCTCGCTGATTACGTGTTCCAAGTATTTTATGCGTCATTAAAAAAAGGTACACTTTTCTGCGTTGATTCGTAGGTTTGCCTTGAGAAGTCAAGAGAAGACCTCTTTTACTTTGTTTAGGTGTTCCGTGTAATCCTTTCCGATGATAACAATATCGTCTAAGTAAGCGAATGCATGAGTTTTCATATCTGCGCTGATGAACGTGTCTAACGTCCGTTGAAACGTTGCCGATGCGGAGCGTAATTCGAAGGGCATTAGCTTCCATTGGTAGAGACCTCGTCCTGAGAACAATTGGTGCGCTGTGAGGGCTTCGGGAAGGTTCAATGAGTCCTTCGGCTATTAATTGGTCGACTTGCTCGTCGATAATTTGCCTCATTGCGGGGTTCTTGGGGTAATACCTCTGTTTTATTGGTCGGTTGTCCCGCATGACGATGGTGTGCTCCGTTAAGTCTGTTGTACCTCGAAGATTTTCGAGCTTTAGCAGTTCCTCGTCCAGAAATTCCTATATCTGCGCCGCGAGTTCGAGTGGCCAAGGATCGTTGGTTTGTTCCGGCTCGTCCTCCACTTGTTCGTCCGTCCCTCAGCTGAAAGCTCGACTCGGATCTTCCGGGAGGATGGTCGTGTCAAACGCGGTAGGTGGTTCCGTCTCCCGAGGGTATTCCCTTATGTTGGCGACGACTGGGGTGGTATCGGTTAGGGAACGGGTGTTTGCGTGGGTTTGGTTGGATACTTGGGTAGAGTCGAATTCTGCATGGTGCAAAACCGTATGTGTCTCGGTGACACCGGTGGCACTGGACCAATGGCTTGTTCGAGTGATGAACGTGTGGGACGTGGTCCGTGGTTTCGTATGTGGGAACCCCCGCGGAGTACCCCCTGAGACTGGCAGCGATCGGTCTGGCACTGGCATTTGGTACTTCCGGTCCCCGGTTGGTGTCTCTGAAGACTACCATACTTCTTTCTAGATCCTGGAGGGGGGGACTCTGGGCCAGTGGTTGGAACGCTAGTTCAGGAGTAATTCGTATTGGAGAGGTAGCGTGATTGCTAGTGGTGACCCCGGTGTCTACGTTGGTCACCTGTCTTGGCGCTTGGTGGTTAGGTTTCCTCTGGTTTCCTTATCCTCTATGGGGATCACCGCGCTTTAGGCTTCGGTTGATCTTCTTACATTCTGCGCTGCTACGTGGGAGCTTGTGTCACCTGTCGGTGGTCTGGGAAACGTGTATTCCGTTGCGGCTTTAAGGTTTGTGTTTCTCCTAGTTGGCCTGGAAATCGTGCGTTCCTTTGCGGCCTGGGAATTTCTGTTTTGTGTTTGTTGTTTGGACGGTGTGTCCACTTAAGTTTTTCTTGGATGCGAGTTTTTCAGGGCTGTCCTGGGTCTCGGTTTTTCCTGTCCTGTGGTGTGAACTTGACTGGCAGTGACCACGGGGGGGTTTGCCATGGGGCGACGGCCTCGGAGTTGCAGGAGTGTGGTGCCGCATTTGATCGTTGTTTCGATCGCGCATAGGAAATCCATGCCCACAATGACTTGTTCCAACATATTGAATAAGACTAGGAGAGGTATCTGGACTTCTCGTCTGTCTAACTGGATGTAAGAAAGGAGGATTTCCGTGATCTGCACGCATGCCTCCCGAAGGTTGGTGCTATTGTCAAGTTGTCGGGCGAGGTCGGCACTGACGAAGCTCCGGGACGCCCCGGTGTCAATAGTGGCCTCCGCGTCTTGTCCTCCTATGGTCACTCTAGCCACTATCCGGCCATCGTGTATGTGTAGGCGGTTAGCTAGTTCTGGTTTTGGGAGGGCGTCGTTCCCGACTGTTCCCGTGTCAGTCGGGGACGTGTGTCGTTTCCCGACGTGTCCCGGCGACAACAATCGATCGTCCGTATACCGCGTTTTCCACATTCCCAGCAGAACAGAATCGAAAGGTTGGTGCAGTTCGGAGAAGCGTGGCCGGCTTCGCCACAGCGGCGGCACGCCATGCGCGGATTTACGATCAGGGTGGTTACCATGCGATGCGTGACTTCCGGAGCCGGAGCGTTAGTTTGGTTCGTGGATTGTCTTCTTGCTGATTCGGTTGAGTCCCATGGAGGTCTCCGGAATGGTGTCCGGTTGGACTCGCCTTCCTTGGGGGCCTGATAGCCGTCGGCCGTCGGGGGGAGGGAGATTACCGGTGCATTCCGTTCCTGGATGCTCTCGAACTCCGTGGCTAATGCCGTAAGTTGCGTCAGGCTTCGTAGTTCGTGTCTCCGCACTTACAGCTGGTACGCCGGTAAAATGTTGGATCAGGATCCTGTAGAGTTCCTTGCCAACCCATGGGGCGCCTTGCAGCCGGCTGGTCCGGAACCAGCGACTGGCTCTGTCGGTGAGGATTTCTGCCATGGCGCGAGGTAAAAGGTTCATATCTACCCCGTATGAAAGAGCGCGCTTTTCGAGAAGTTCGATAAAGGACAGAGGATCGTCCTGTCCGTCGAACTGGATTGCCCACTTCGGTATGCGTTCCGCCATCTGGGCGGCGTAGCTACACTGGTATCCCCCTGCGGAGTCGCTTCCCGCCTGGGGTCTATCGTTCGTAGGACAGACTCTCCTCGCGGTCGCAGAACGTTGTTCTGGAGACGGTGGACTTTGTGGCTCGGCCACTGTCCCGACGCTGGAGGGACCGCCGGTTTAGTTTTCTAAGTTTTCAGGGACTTTTACCCAGAGTTTGGGTACTGGGTTGAGGTGACTTGGCACGCACTGGGGACTTGGCATATTGTCGTTTGAGCTCGGACAGTCGAACCCAAGCTTCTTATTCGAGGGTCCCCTCAAACAGTGCGGCGAAGCTCCTCCGCATCTCTTCTACAGTCCCCGGTGCCTACCCCCGGATTAGAGACAAAATCCCCAGAGTAGTACTCACCAAAATTTTTCTCCGCGTTGGGGTCCATGGTAATGTATTTTTGTTTCGCTTTCCTTTACTCCCTTGTTGGGTATTTCTTTCTTTGCAAACAATCAACATGATCCTATATATATCATGCGACACTTTGAAAGTAGGATGGTAGGCGTCTTTAAGTATAGTGAGCCGACTGGCTCAGGCTAACAACGCTATGGTCTGATTCGAAATAAAGTTCAGATCAATTTATCGACTCAAGGAATCTTTCACATAGTTCATAGGTCCAGAAATCTATCAACAAAGTCCTGGTAATTTGAAGTCACAATAAACTATCATATGATCTTTATCAGATAGTGAGGACGAAAGAGCGTTTACAGCGAACAAGTGCTAGTTGCACCCGTTGGTGTTCCTGCTGCCTGCGGTCGGTTTCGTCTCTGGTCGCGACCATTACTGTCCCTCGGTGACTCCTCCTCCCACAATTTGGCTCCTTGGCTTCCCGCGGCGTTGAACCGGACGCCCACGTGGTGTGAATGGTTTGGTGGTCCCACACCATTCCTTTACGGACCGCCGTGTGCACGCATAGACGACTTAGCTTAAAACAAAGAATTTCGTGGTTAACCGTGTCAAAAGCCTTACTATAATCTAGAAGGGTCAGAAACGTTATATTGTCCGAGTCCAATTTTTCGTTCAACTACGTTTACTATTGCTGTTGTACAACTTCTGCCCACTCGAAAACCTGATTGCTTATTTGTCAAAAGTTTTTTAGGTTTCAAGTAATTTGTCATCTGATTATCCACCAGTCGTTCTAAAATTTTTGACAAGTAAGGTAGAACGGAAATTGGCTTGTATTGACTGATTTTGGAATTGGAAGTATTTTAGCTACTTTCCAAGAATCGGGAAATACGGATTGAGTCAACGCTGTGTTGTATATGTAGGCTATGTACGGCAATATGTTTGGCAATAGCAATTTTATGAATTTCGGATTAATATCATCAATTCCAGTGGCATTTGACTTAATCTTTAACATCGATTCGAGGACATCTGACTCAGTTACACATGAAAAACAAAAACTATTGTCACAGGTACCATTATCACAGAAGCAGTGTACATCATCACAGTTACTATAGAGATTTTGAGGCACGCACTCAACATGGTCAGTTTTGGTCACTTCAGGTAGTTTACAGCCTAAACGAGAGAGAACGTAGTGAGCCGCGGCAAAGGCCGCGGCTCTACCTTATACCCGGTACTCAGTCAGTATATACATACATACATTTATGAGCCTACGATTTATGAAATTTATTATATGTTCTCATCTGGTCTGATGAGCGCGTGAGGTGGCTCAGAGGGGGCCTAGCTGAGGCTACCGGACGGGTCGCAGGTTGCGGATAGCGAAAGGCCTACCCCTAAAAAAGGTAGGTTAGCTTCGAATAATCGGTTCTCTTTAGGGAGACCACCGAAAATAAGCAGTCCCGGACAGCCAGCGGGTGTTCGCGAGCAGTAGCTCACACACTCCCCCTTCCCACACACACTACCTACCCACATCCCACCCCCCACACTCACCTCACACCGGGCTGGGCTAAGGTGTCATTCGACGCGTGCCGAGAGTCAGCCTGGCTGGGGGCCCGGTCTAAAAACTAGCCCAGTCTCGAACGGAGAGCTCAGGGACTTGGCAGCCCCCTGTTCTAATGATGCCTTACCCGGGCAACGTGGATCTCTGCCCGGGCTGATCGTTCCCTTTCTCTGCATCTCGTGGGATGTAATTATGAACTATAACAAATACAACAAAAACAAAAAAATACAAAAAAATAAATCTGAGTCTGACACTCCCCAAACGTCAACTGGGAGCAATCCCCCGCATGGGAAGGCATCGGCCCAAAGGCCCGGCCCGACCAGCTCAACAGCAGGACAGACCTGCAAGGCGGAAAGCGCTGGGGTGAACCCGAGTGGGTCCCATCCCGAATCTGGGGTGGGGGGCGGACCAGCTCCCAACACCGACACCTTGGAGAGGCAGCTAAGCAATATTGCGGCTGCCCGACCTTCTGGTAAGGTGGAGGGCGATGATTTGCCTTCAACCAGCGCCCAGGCCAGAAAGCATACCTATGCCGAAAGGAGGAGTGCAGGGCACATACTCCGTCGGCAAAATGCCAACACAGAGGTCAGTCCTTCAGCGGACTGGCTCAAGAAGGTGGAGTGGGCCACATCGGTGCTCCCAAACTTCACAATGGTCTCTCAACCAAAGAGACAACGGTCGCAAGAGACACCCGGCCCGGCCGCGAAAAGGTCGAGGGTGGTAGCCAATATCTCCTTCGCGCAGATTGCCAAGGAGAGGACGCTAATTGGCGTCCTCGACAAAGGCAGCGCGGAGGGAAAGATTCCAAGGAGCAAATGGAAGTGAGTGGAGGCGGCACTGGCCGACCGCTGCTTCGAGTTGCTCGAGAAGGACCCAGGGCCACCTCCAGTCTGCAAAGACATGGGGTGGTACCAGGGAAGTATCAAAGTTGTTGCCTGCGATGACGAGCGCTCCGTGAAGCTATATAAAGCAGCGGTGGCGCAGATCGGAGAGGTCTACGGGCGAAGCTAGTCGCGGTAGACTGGAGCGAGGTGCCCAGTAGACCGAGGGCGAGATTATGGGTGCCGGCTACCTTTAAGGAGCCTGAGCGCATCCTCAAGATGTTGCAGAGGTGCAATCCGACACTTCCAACTCTTGACTGGAAGGTGGTCAAGGTTGAGGAGTCGAAGGGGCCGACAAACCAGGCCGTTATTATCCTAAACAAGGAATCGCTGGCCCCAAATAGAGGCAGCTAAAGGAGAGCTGAACTTTGGCTTCAGTTCGGTCACCATAAAGGTGTACAAGTCGGACGCTGCCACGGCCGAGGCTCGTCCTGCCGACAACCCAGTCGCGCAGGATGTGGCCTCGGAGATCGAGGCACCCGACAACGAGCTGGAGCCGAAGGAAGGCTACTCCTCCGACGCAGAACTAATGCGGGATTTTGAGACGATGTGTCGAGACGAAGTTTCCGACGACTCAGACGCCGACACTACAGTGGTGGAAATCCATGAAGATGTCTCTGAGACTCCTTCAAATAAATTTCCACCACTGTAAAGCAGCATCCGCTGCACTCATACTCCGCTTGGATGCAAGCGGAGCCGACGTGGTCCTAATCCAGGAGCCTTGGATAGTCGGAGCCAAGGTCTGTGGGTTAGCGACGAGGGAGTACAAGCTCATTGTACCCCATACCGAAGGTAAAATTCGTACCTGCATTCTCGCAAGAAAGCACCTTAATATCTTTCTGCTCCACAACTTCAGCAATGGCGACAATACAGCGGTAAGCCTAGAGCTAAAGCGGACACATCTGAGGCTGATGTCGTCCTAGATGGCCCATGAGGAAAGCGATCCTCCCAACGACCTCGTCTGCAAGCTCACCAGCGACAGCGAGAGGTCCAACACAAGCCTACTAATAGGCTGCGATGCCAATGCTCACCACACCCAATGGGGGAGCACGGACACAAATATAAGGGGTGAGTCACTTTTCAGCTTTATACTGAACTCGAACTTAACCATATGTAACCGGGGTAACGACCCCACTTTTATTATAAAAAACCGACAGGAGGTTATTGACCTCACTCTAGTGTCTCACAATCTGTTAGACAAAGTGGAAAGATGGAGGGTCCTAGAGGACCATTCCTTCTCCGACCCCAGGTATATCGAAACGATTCTATCCTTCGAGAGCCCCAAACCCACCGACTACACTAACCCCAGGAAAACCAACTGGGTTAAGCATAGCTCGGTTTTGGAGGAAATACTTCCCAACAAGGCACCAATGAGCCCAGACACTCAAGACGATTTAGATCGTATAGTGTACAGGTTCACGGAAGCATGCAATAGGGCTTTCACGGCGGCTCGCCTGCCACACAGGACAAGGGGCAAAAAGAAACCCCCCTGGTGGTCGAAACAAATCGACATCCTACGTAAGAGCTGTAGAACCAGCTTCAACAGAGCTAAAAGCGCAAACGAGGAGGAACATTGGGCAGACTACAAAGTCAGTCTCGCCCAATAAAAAAAAGAAACACGAAGAGCAAAGAGGGCCTCTTGGCAAAAATTCTGCTCAGAAATAGAGGAGACGTCAGAAGCCGCCAGGCTGCGCAAGCTCCTCTCAAAAACCAGCCCCTCGGTAGGGTACCTTAAAAGGAACGACGGTACGTGGACCAACTCCAGTGAGGAGTCGCTCCACGTACTGCTTGAAACCCACTTCCCTGGGTGCACAACCATCAAGCCGGCGCTAACCCAAAGGGGAGGCCAAATAGCCACGATGGACCATATTTTCACCAAACGGAACATAAGCTGGGCGGTAAACAGCTTTGACCCGTTCAAATCGCCAGGTCCGGACCAGGTCATTCCGGCCCAACTGCAAAAGGCCGGAGACCCAGCCATTAACTGGCTACAATGTATCTTTAGGAAGATACTGGCGGTGGGGACCATACCACAAGAATGGCTCAAGGCGAAAATAGTCTTTATCCCCAAAGCGGGAAAGGCCTCGCACTCGACTCCAAAGGACTTTAGACCAATCAGCCTATCGTCCTTTCTTCTCAAAACTTTCGAGAGACTTGTCGGACTACATCTTAGGACAATTGTTAGTCCTCAAATGCTGTCAGGAGCACAACATGCCTACCGGAAAGGAAGATCCACGGAAACGGCGCTCCACGAAGTATGGCAACGTCGTCCCAAGTGCCATTACGGAAGCACTGACTGACCTGGGTGTGGACGGTCACTTGGTGCTGCTCATCGATCAATTGCTCACATGCAGGACGGTGACATCATCAATGGGATCGTCCACGCAATCCAGGTATGTCAACAGAGGCACTCCGCAAGGTGGTGTCCTGTCTCCCCTTCTGTGGAACATGGCAGTCAATAAGATTCTATGCGATCTGGAAAGGGGGGGGGGGCTGTAAAATAGTGGCATACGCGGATGACGTTGCAATCAGTTTCTCGGGGAAATACCCTCAAACACTGTGTGACCTTATGAGCACTAAGCTCGCGAGACTGTCAGAATGGACAAAATCGCGAGGATTGGGAGTAAACCCCACAAAAACGGAACTCGTGCTATTCTCACGCAAGTACAAGGTTCCACCCCTCAACCCTCCTATACTAAATGGATGCAGGCTCTCCTTCAGCGACAGCGCTAGTTACCTAGGGTTGGTAATTGATAAGAAGCTGAACTGGAACCTGAACGTAAAGGACAGAGTAAAAAAGGCCAGGATAGCCCTATACTCCTGTAAAAAAGCTATTGGCTTGAAGTGGGGCATGAACCCAAACGTAGTCCAATGGATAGGAAAGACAAGCAATAGTAAGACCAATCTTACTCTATGGAGTTACAGTTTGGTGGCCGACCTTATCAAAAGGATCGACAACCAAACAACTTGGCAAGGTTCAGCGAACCGCAGCTTTATGCATTAGTGGAGCATTACGCACCACCCCGAACGATGCACTAAACGCCATCCTAAATCTCCAAAGCCTCGAACTTGAGGGAAAAGAGAGGGCAGAAATTGCCGCGATACGTTTGAGAGACTCCGGACAATGGACATCACATACCAGGGGTCACTCATCTATACTTGTCAGTAGTACCGTGCCAACGAAGACGGACTACTGCGTTCCAAGGGAACACACTGGCACTCCCTTCAATGTAATCATCCCTAGCAGAGACGAGTGGCTTGAGGGACCACCAGGCCAGGACACGGCCATAAGCATCTTTACAGATGGCTCGAAGCTGGATAACAAAGTTGGAGGAGGGATTTACTCCGAACAACTCGAAATCAGGCACTCCTTTAGGCTCCCAGATCACTGCAGTGTGTTCCAAGCGGAAGTCATTGCGATCATGGAAGCACTGAAGCTCCTGCAAACAGCCTCAACGGCAAAAACAACTGTAAACATATACAGTGACAGCCAAGCTGCGATCAAATCGCTTCATGCGATTTCCTCGAACTCGGCCACAGTGGCAAATTGCCGCAAATCTCTTCACGAGATGGCCCAACAATATGCCATCAGCCTTATTTGGGTCCCGGGTCACCGGGACATTGAGGGCAACTGCAAGGCAGACGAGCTGGCCAGATCTGGTACCACAATACCCCTTCTCCAAGAGAAGGAGGATATTTGCATGCCAATGGCCACCTGTAGGCTTATCATAAAAGAGCTATATAAGCGACGAGCAGACAATGCGTGGCGGTCAGCACCACTATGTCGCATATCCAGGCAAACATGGCCTACCATTGACAGGAAACGCACACTAGAGCTCTGTAAGCTCGGCAGGAAAAGGTGCAGCGTTGTCATCCGCTCCCTCACGGGGCACTGGCTGATAGCCTATTGGCATGGGAGCCCCATATAATGATTTCTGCCGTAGCTGTAGAGACGAGGAGGAAGAGGAAACGGTGGAACACCTGTTCTGCTCCTGTCCGGCTCTCAGTAGGAGCAGGCTACAATACCTGGGCATGCCCTATGTCTCAGACATTTCAGAAATGTCCAAAATCTGTCCCAGAAAAATGGCAAACTTCGTAAGAGCGTCAGGATGCTATAACTGCTGATATGTTCGGGTCTCATGAGATGGCTAAAGGGGAACACCTCCCGCGGTATCACAACGGGCCGAAACCGGCCCAAGTGTGACTGGCTCCTTTTGGAGCTTGACAGCCGCCTTAACATAACCTAACCTAACCTATATGTTCTCAAAAGGGACGAATTAATTTTTGGGAAATAAATAATATTTAAAATGAAAATGAAGTCATTTTTTGAATTTTTTTACATGTTTCCATTTTTGTTTACCTATGATTTTTACATCTGCTTC
The DNA here is from genome assembly GCA_035041765.1 of Drosophila algonquin. Lineage (NCBI taxonomy): Eukaryota > Metazoa > Arthropoda > Insecta > Diptera > Drosophilidae > Drosophila > Drosophila algonquin. The sequence goes on along the minus strand of JAWNKY010000561.1, from coordinate 35,559 downwards.
TAAATTTCTACATGACATGTATAACTACATATTGGACGTGGAAGTGTTTGCGAGAGAGGGAGGGAATGAGAAGCGCTTGGCAGGCGTTGCGTAGCCACTGAAATTTAATTTGTTCCTTCTGTCCATAACAATGATCCCACCTGATCCAGATTCGGCAATCTGATAGATACTTAATTTCCCATGATTCTGCGTTTTTGGTTTAATTTTATTGTTAGAGGTAGATATCGAATATATCACCTGTATTCCAATATTTAAATTAATAAGGCACTAGTTTGGGTTTGCTAAAAATCATCAAGTAATGCTTTATTGTTTGTTGGTGATGGGAGCTGCACTGAACTTCTTCATCATCGCGGCCCCGCTGCAGCGGCCGAAAGCTCTGATCTCAAGAAAGAGCGCAAGCAGATAAACTCAGAGTGCGAGCTTTAGCGGGGAGAGCGCTTATGGAGGCAGATAACATAGAAGGCAAAACAAACAAACAATTGTGCTCGATGGCATTTACTTTAACTTAATTTACGTCGTTCTGCTCCGAACATCCTCCCCCCGTTGAAAGAACATGGCTTTCAATTGATCCAATATCGATGGGCAGGACGGCTAGTTTCGCAACGGCTCTCTTCATTAGACCCGTCGCTGTTCGAACCATTGCGACTCTGATGATTCCATCCTTGCCTGGTATGGCCTCCTCTACACGGCCAAGCAGCCATTTGAGGGGTGGCAAGTATTCATCCTTTAAAAGGACAACACTTCCAATCCTTATTTTTGACGTAGAGTCTCTCCACTTGGTCCTCTCTTGCAACAAAGACAGATACTCCAAGCTCCACTTTCGCCAGAAGTTTTGTTGCATTTGAGACACCTGCTGCCAACGATTTAGACGGCTAGCGTTGAGATGTGTGATGTCCGGTTCTGGAAACGTAGTGAAGCTCGAGCCTTTTAGAAAAGTAAGCTGGAGTAAGCACATCTAGACTATCAGGGTCTTCTGAAATTGGATAAAGTGGTCGAGAGTTAAGAATGGCAGAAATCTCATATACGAGATTGCGAAGCTCTTCAAGAGTCAGCACTGTTGCGCCAACGACTCGATAGAAGTGGTGTTTTGCCGACTTGACAGCCGCCTCCCATAGCCCGCCAAAGTGAGGAGAACGAGGAGGGATAAATTTCCAGTCGATTCCATCGTTTAGGCAAGATGAAGCGATGTCGGAGACGGTTGGCTCGCTGTTGAAAAGCTCCTTGAGCTCCAGTAGCTCATTTCTTGCACCCACGAAATTGGTTGCGTTATCCGTCCACAAGGTCCGCGGCTTGCCCCTTAGGCTGATGAAGCGTCTTAACGCTGCGATGAATGAGGCTGTAGTTAGATCCTTGACGACCTCCAAATGCGTGGCCTTTGTTGGAAAACAAACAAATATTGCAATGTAGCATTTGCAGGGTGGCCTGTTTCGAACATCAGCCTTATGATAGAAAGGCCCACAAAAATCGATTCCAGTCGTGTGGAGTGCGGGGTTCGGTCGGACGCGATCCGTTGGCAAGTCTCCCATCACGTGCTCAGCCAAGCTTGGCTTTGCCCGAAAGCACCGTACGCATTTGCTAGTAACGCTTGCAATTAGTTTTCGCCCTCCAACGGGCCAATATTTTTGACGAAGCGATGCAAGTAAAGCCTGTGGACCAGCATGCAAGATAAAACGGAGATAAAACGATAAATATATCCAAAGACACGTTGTAGATTGCCAAACGAGTTTGTGTACTTGCTGTCACATGAGAGGTCCTTTACACATGATCCAACCAATGCATTCTGTCGGCGCTCCGGTAGGTCTACAATTTGTGGAGCTTGGGTAGGCCATTCTGAGGAATCCGATAAAAGGTATGATGGTCCATTTAGCCACAATTCCAAATCCAAGAGCTCCTCTGGAGAGCATCCCCTCGACACGACATCTGCTGGGTTGAGATCCGTTGGAACGTGATGCCACTTCATTTCCTTGGTCAATTCCTGGATCTGCGCAATTCTGTTGGAGACAAAAACGTTAAAGTTTGATGGGGCCTCACGTATCCAAGACAACACAATAGTTGAATCCGACCAACAATGGATATCACAGGAAGATGCGAGATTTTGCTTAATGCTTGCGACGAGCTCAGCCAAGAGCAACGCCGCGGACAATTCCAGCTTGGGTATGGTTAGTGTTTTTAAAGGCGCTACCTTAGACTTTGAGCAAAGCAAGCGAGATGCTACATTCTCATGGATATTCGATCTTATGTAAACGCAAGCTCCATATGCGGCCATGCTAGCATCACAGAACGCGTGCAATTGGATGGATGAGTTTTGCAGCATGACATAACGAGGAAACTGAAAATTTTTCACGATGCGTAATTGCGACATCAAGTCCGTCCACACTGCCGACAGAGGCTCAGGCAGAGCATCATCCCATCCTAAGTCCACCTTCCACAAACTCTGCAAGAATGTTTTGGCCTTGGCAAGAATAGGTGCTATCATACCGAGCGGATCATAAAATCTGGCTATAGAAGATCTTCGAAAAATTGAACAGTAGGTTATCCGAGTTGGGATCCCATACGAGTCCCAAGGCCTTCGCTATGTCTGTTCCATCATGGAACTTAAGCAGCTTTTCCCTGTCCTCCGCAGGCTCCTCTTCAAGCACTCCAGGCTCATTGGAGCACCATTTGCGTATAGGAAATTGTCCTCTTTGCAGGAGCCCTTTTACTTGACGACGGATCACATTAACTTCCTCAATGGTGTCCCCGCCGGATATGAGATCGTCTACGTAGAAATCCCTTCTCACGACTGGGGCTCCTATAGGAAATGATGCCTCCTCATCGTACGATAGTTGGTGCATGGCACGAATTGCCAAAAAAGCAGCGGGCTTTGTTCCATACGTAACGGTCTCTAGCTTGTAAATCTGGATTTCATCAGTAGGCCTTTCGCGCCACAGAATGCACTGCAAATATTCATCCGGGTGTGAAATCCGTACACAGCGATACATCTTGCAGATGTCTCCACAAAGTGCAATCCTGAAGAACCTAAACCGAAGCAGTATGTTAAATATTTTTGGCTGAATCGTTGGGCCAGCCAGCAATAAGTCATTGAGGAAGCGCCCAGATGTGGTCTTTGCAGATCCATCAAAAACAACACGTAGTTTCGTACTGCTGCTGTCGAGTTTTTGCACCCAATGATGCGGCAAGAAAAACTGTGGCAACTTTATGGTTCTAGAAGCCAATGACATGTGCCCTAAATCCAGATATTCTTGAAGGAACGCGCTATATTGAGCCTTCAGCGAGAGGTTTTTTGACAGCCTTTTCTCCAGACCTTTGAAACGACGAAGAGCGAGACAGAATGAGTCGCCAAGGGCCTCAAACCCAGCAGTAGCTAAGAGTCGAACGGAAAATTGACCATTTTCCAAACGAGAGGAGTTTTCCTTGAATAAACGCTCACAAAGTAGGTCCTCACTCGATGCAGCTGCCTCTGATGAGTAACAATTTTCAAGCTCCCAAAAACGCTTTACAGCATCCGACAAAAAATCCTCGTCTTCCTTTGGTGCGTGGGTTCCTGTTGCCGTTGCCAGAGTAACTCGATTGTTAGTGGTGCGAGCCATCCCTCCAGAGACAATCCAACCAAGTTTGGTGTTCTGGAGCGATGGCAGCGTATCAGCCAAATGCAGTTGCCCAGCACTGAGCAAATCAAAAAATATACCAGCACCTAACAACATATCGATTCGCTGAGATCTAAAAAACCAAGGGTCAGCTAAATTTATATCCTTCGGTACGTCCCATTCTGCAGCATTAATATCGTAGTGCGGCTGATAGTCAGTGATGACCCTAGTTACGACCGCCGTGAATGAGGAACTGTAGCTGCCATACTGAGACTGCATGACGACTTCCACAGCCTTATTCGAACTAAGAGACGATTCTCCAATGCCAGATATCGAAATGGGCGAGTGCCGATGTTTTAGCTGCAAATGACCAGCCAAACGAGAAGTAATAAAATTGAGCTGCGATGCGGAATCCAATATTGCCCGACATGGGACGAGCGTTCCAACACGATTTTTAACCAGAACGATGGCTGTAGCTAGCAACACGTAGTCATTCGAGATATTGGGAATAGGTGGAGGGTACGGTGGAGAGGCTGAGCATGACACTAACGCTGATGATTGCGATGGCGGGAGGTTCACGTCTGCAGCAATGACTGCGGATGGAACCGGGCTTTGAGCCTTGTGGAGCAACGTATGATGTTTCATACGACACTGCTTGCAACTTCCAGATTTACACTGCTGCAAGCCGTGACCCTTGCGCAAACAATTGAGGCAGAGATGCATTCTCTTTGCTTCCTTATAGCGCAAGGTAGGGGACAAATTAAGGAACATGCCGCAATTGGTTATGATGTGGTCCCTTCCGCCGCAAAATCTACATCCAGAAATAGTTTCATTATTGGGAGAAGCAATGAGTACATTCTGACTACGCTTGTGCTGTTTTTCTCCCACCTGATGGCTTGGTGTTTCGATTACCAAGTCATTTTCGTGGTTCTCCATCATCCGGCATCGCTTCTCCAGAGACGAAGCAAGGGATTTCCATGTCAACAGCTTGTGGGACGGCAAGTCTTCTTCCCATTTTTCCCGTGTCCTGGTGTCCAGCCTATGCGTCACAATGTGAATGAGAAATCCATCCAAAATTTCCTCAGTTGATGCCAAAGTCCGAATCGCTCGCAGGTGAGCATTTATCTTGTCGCTGAATTGCCGAAGACTCCTCGCAGATCCCATCTCAACACCTTGCAACCCAAATATCGCCTTTACGTGTGCCTGAAAATGATGGTATTTATTGTCAAAACGATTAGTGAGCAGTTCTAATGCAATCCCATAGTTAAAATCAGACAGTTCGATTGAACGTATGGTTTCTAGTACTACGCCGTCTAGGCTAGCACGAAGATACTGAAACTTTTCCAAGCTACTTAGATCCTTCTCGTTGTCCACCACCGTCTTAAACATCGCGATGAAGTTTGGCCAGTCTGCGTAGTTCCCTCCAAAACGAGCCAATTCTATGTGCGGCAGCCTCGACCTCCGAGTTGATGTGCTGAGCGAACCTTCTCCAGCGAATTGATGAGGCAAGCTGGTTGAGTTCGTGCTTATCACCTTCTGCTGTGCTGCTAGCTCGCGATTTAGTTTCGCATCGATCTGCAGGAAAACTTTCGCGAACTCGGACCGCGCGTCACCGTCGAGCACCGTGAGATCGAGCCTTTCCAAGTTGCTCTGTGCAGCATTGAACTCGGAGCACATTACTTCGTGGTGCTTTAATCGCGCACGCAGGTCAGCTTCGTCCAACTGAAGGATGGACTCCTCCGTTAAGGATTTGTTCATCTCGACGAGCTGCCGCTGGATAGACCTTGTTTTTGCCCTGTAAAAGTCCACATCACTAGGCGCAGCCGTCAGATCATGAACAATATCTTGATTTTCAGCCATTATGCACGCCACAAGATCAGGGCTTATACACAGAAAAAAGGGGGGGCACTATAAGCAGTTTTGCGAGGTGAACAATAAAACACCCTGTATGCGCCGGCAAGCCGCAAAAACCAAGCGTCGACAAACAAACGGTTTCTTTTTCGTTCTGCCTTTGCCTCAACTTCTGAGGGCTGTGCACTGCGCTTGCACTTATACACGCGCAATGAAACCGTTTCTTGGTTGGGCTCTTTCACTCAGTTATGAGACCGATTTTGTCTGCATATAAATACATATATGAAACGAACTTTGCACCTGAATGCCGGCAATGCACAATGTCACTGGATATCACTGCAGTACGTTTGCATGTATGTATTTGTTGTGTTTGTTTTATGTGTTTGGCACCGATTTTGCACAAACAGCTTGACCGAATAATAAATTGCCCGAACGATATCGACAATTTAATTATTAAATCGCTGTACAGGCTCCAGATCACATCGGGGTCACCAAAATGTTAGAGGTAGATATCGAATATATCACCTGTATTCCAATATTTAAATTAATAAGGCACTAGTTTGGGTTTGCTAAAAATCATCAAGTAATGCTTTATTGTTTGTTGGTGATCGGAGCTGCACTGAACTTCTTCATCATCGCGGCCCCGCTGCAGCGGCCGAAAGCTCTGATCTCAAGAAAGAGCGCAAGCAGATAAACTCAGAGTGCGAGCTTTAGCGGGGAGAGCGCGTATGGAGGCAGATAACATAGAAGGCAAAACAAACAAACAATTGTGCTCGATGGCATTTACTTTAACTTAATTTACGTCGTTCTGCTCCGAACATTTATATTAAAAATTGTGGATTCCACAGTATTTCGTCTTTTGTGGGGGCGGAAGGGGGCGTGGCAATGCCTCAACACAGGCTTTGGGCATTAATATGACATACACGCAGACCTTCCCCTTGATTGCCAAGTATACTTAGCATTGTATAGCTGCTCGAGCCGGATGACCATGCATTATCATCCATTATCACTGCAATAAAAACCAATTAGAGGAGATCCAAACACCACTGTTTTAAGAATAAGGGGAGATGCTGTGAAGAGAGTGAGATTCCTAACAGAGACTAGTAAATGATTATAAGAAATATTAAACCTAATGTAAAACATAAAGTAGAGGACAAAAATTAATTCTAGAGTTCTATCGAAAATAACTCCGACCAGTTCCTTCAGATGCGGATTGCGTCGCCTCCTTAGCCACAGCTTCCACTCTCTGTACGGCAAAGAGATCAGCCATGCTCTTAAGGCACACAAATTCGCCGCGAACACTCTGCCGAACGCAGACCACAGCACGATTTTCGAGAGCTGCTCGTTGATGTAAAAGGGTTTCTGGGACTAGATTCCAAACAACTTCAAGCTAAGTGGCTGCTTGGTCTGTCGTCGATGTTCTCCAGCCCGTTGCAGCAGCATGATTTTATCTCGCCTGCTATCAAATTTTATAATGATGACGGGATCGACAACACCATTCTGTGCATGGTCCCGCACCTTAACCCGAAAGATCTCCTTCACTTTCGGTGGTGGTGTGACGCATAACGAGTAAGAGAGGCTATTGAAGAGAGTCTTTAGGTTCTCCTCTTCCAGTAAGAGCACTCCATATGCCCTCACACCGTTTGCACTGCTTGCTTCGGCATCTGCATTCGGTTTGGCTTTGAGTTTCGCCTCTAGCTCCTTCACCTTGCTGCATAGCAGCGCACACATTTCACCGCTTCCATCCTCAAGCTTCTCTATTCGTCGACCAAGCTGCTCTACTTCTTCCGAAAGACTATGAAGTCTAGCCTCGAACTTATCTGCTATCTCACTCAGAATTCTTTCCTCAGCTTCTCTCACGCTGCAGCTGATGTTTTTCGCCTGCTCATCGAATCGATTATTAATTAGCTCGATGCGGCGAAAGCGTATCTGAGATGCGACCAGATCTTAAGTCAAGCGACGAGTCACTGCGGACGCGCTTTGCTGTGGTTTTTGACATCCCGCTTTGCCGTTTAGCAGCGGAGCAAGGTCCAAAAGAGATGCACAGAGAGAGAGCGTAGTTTGAGAGAGGGAGTAGGCCTCAGAGCGACCACGACGATCAGCAGTAGCTATTTGCACGGCGAACGGCGAACGTTCCAGCAAAGCGCCGAAACGATGAGCAGTCGTGTGTGGGCAATGCAACAGATGAAGTGCACGAAACGGAGAGCACAGAGAGCGGAGATCCAAAGAGGAATGGACAAAAGCAATAAAATAAAAATAAATAAATAAATAAAATAAATAAAAATAAAATATTGTTCAGTTATGATAAGTTTCGAGATATACACAACTGTTGGAAATTAATGTTGAGTGAATACAGAGTAAATGCAGAAAATGCAGGAGCGACGCGGAAAAACGACCGGCTGTTAGAACTCCCTCTATTCGGGTTTTGACTGATATAGCGGTTACTTATTGCTATCTTTAAGTTATCTTGCGGCTATGGTATTTGCTAGTTTAATGGTACTCGAAGCCTTTCTCTGACCGCAGGTCACCTGACCTCCAGGTGTTCTGCGGCGGCGCAATTCCCGACTCGACCGTTGCTGAGGTTAACTCCAGGTGTAGCTCCGTTGGGCCACGTCTGGGGGGCCGCCAGTCACACAGCTCTGCAAGCAATGGGTTCACCCTTCTACTGTACTCACATCTTCGCAGTGATTCTTTCAGTATCGCCGGCCTTGCACTTGTCTTCAAGATCACTTACTGTTCGCTGTGCGATGTTGCTCCTGGTCGTTCACTCTGTATATCCGCACTTATTGACGCTCTTGGCTCCCGCAATTGACTGTCATCCTCCACTCCAGCGGACCTCCTCTTATAGGTTCCTTGCGGCACAGCATCCACGTCGCAGCCCAGCCAAACCGGTTAATGCCTCCGGTCATTTTCCATCGGCCTCTTCCACTTCCCACGCCATCCTTAGCGAGATCAGTCTACATAGCGTACATGGTCCACATGGCCTACATGGTAGATGCCGCCGACTACATGTCCTCCGCCCTTCGGCCCAGCACTGGCCGTTCCCGTTCTTGCGGCGACGGCCGCTCCACTCTTTCGCGTAACGGAATCGTCTCGCGCTCTTCTCGGGCCAATTCACCCTATCGCCTACTAGGGTCTTGTGAGGAATATTGAGTACTCACACTATTTTATCAGGTTTATAATACTTTTTACAAGTCTCAGATGCGTTTTCATTCATAAGCAAGCACAAGTAACCGGTGCCATAAAGCCGTGAAGTTTCTCAACAGTGCGTCATCGATAAAGGCGATATAAAGAGACGAAAGAAGGCAGCTGCGTAAGCATATGCGGCAACAAACGATTTAGGCCGCACCACTGCAGTGGACTGTCTCTAATTTATAATATTTATTCTGCTTGATCCGACATACAGATTATTTTATGCAAGAAAAAAAAAACGGTTATATGCCGACAAACGGAATTTACCGCCAAGATGCTGCAATATAAATGTGGCAGTTCTACCCAATCCGAGTCTGGCAACGACGCATCGTCGAAAACAAGGCCTGGTTCCGAGAGTTATCGATTACTAGCAGTTCGGTTCGTGGTTCCAGACAATACAGATGCTAATTACTCAGCTAATTAAGAAGTTTTAATGTAAAAATATTAATAAACAAGCTGAATATTACCACCTACTGGCTGCCCTTTTCGCAGAAATTATATCCGAGCTAACGGATGTTCTGATGGAACCACCAGAGTCCAATAAATACGAGCAATTAAAGGAGACTATTAATGAACGTTTCACAGAGTCTACTGATCGCCAACTACACAGAATAATGACAAAACTCTTACTCGACGGGCAAAAGCCATTTTAGCTACTACGCCAACTGAAAATGTTAGCTTGAGAGCGTGCATCCAGTGATGTTGTGCGGCTTCTACCGCAGCATCTACAACGAAGCCTAAAAGTGCGTCAGCCTCCATTGAGAAACAGGCCGCTCTTGCAGACGATCCAATGGAAAAGGAAGCTGGTGCTTTTGTTTTGGGCTGCGCGCAGCCCAGACATGGCTCAGCACTCAGCTTTTCGCGGCTCAGTCGATACTGCAGACTACGGTCTTAATGTATTTAAGCGTGACATGGGGGATGTGAAAGCCTCATTAGCTCGACTTCAAAAACAGCTGGCTAACAGCACGCGATTTCAGACATAAACCACCAAACGGTTTCTACGGCAGCTCTCGTATGTTTTTACCACAAACTGTAAGCTGTTTGAATCAGTTTGGCTTGCTTCTGGATCTCACACACTCGCAACCTCACTGTCTGCACAAGGACAACAAACTGAAGCAAAGCTGTTCAACGTTTCTACAATTAATTCTCAACACTTAAATAAGTCGATCATATTTAGATCTACTTACACGTTTCATTGAGATAACCCGACCAAACACGTCTCCAGCAACGAGTGTCAATAACAAAGCTCACTATTTTGAGACTAGTGGTCCTCCAAGTTTTTTTCAAAATAAAGGCGGCTCGCAGTGGAAACGCTAGAAACGTAAGTATTTCGGCCTTCTACTGTAAAATGGGGTTATTTGACCTTCAAGACCCTCAGTAGGCCAGTCCCATTAATCTGGTTTATAAAAAGCCCAACAGTACACCACTCGCCACCCTACAGGCGATTATAGAAAACTCAATTCGCTTAACATTCCAAACGGCTACCCGGTACCCCACTCTGATGACATCATTCAGCGTTTGTACGAATGCTAAAATTTCTCGACAATCGGAGAGAACGACAACTGGAGAGAAGTTAGTAAAGGTTTTTTTTCTTGGCTACACTATCAGCTCTACAGAACACTTATATATGCTTATTCAGGCATCACCAATTTCCAATATTTCGAATTGTCGACGGAAATCGCGCACACGCCATGTAAGGGAAACACAGTCCCTGACGCCCACTCTCACATAACGTAATCAATATTCCAAGCGATTTCAATGAGCAGATTAAAGACGAGCAGCAAAAGACGACGAAATTGAGCAACTGGAATTAAATCCTGAAGTTCGGCGTTTGGAGGAATTCGACAAATGGGTCGAATCATCTACAGGGCAGATTAGGCCATAGCTTCCGAATCAGTATCAGTATCAGGAACATCGTTTTGATCATATAGAGCTCTACTTAAGCTGCCACACGTCAACAACCTTCGTTATTGCCTCACTATTATTAATTGCTTAAGTAGATGGCCTCTAGGTTGACACTAGCTGACACTAATGATTGGTGTCATGAGGTCGGCTCTCGCGCAGCATTTAAGGAGGACCTAGAAGCGTCACCGGCAGAAATGTTTTTTGAACAACTACATATCTGACTTTCCAATGAGAACAGAACAGAACAGCTCAGAGAATCCAATTGCCGAGCATCGCTTCGTTGAGAGGTTCCGTCAACACATCCGTGCCAACAAGCCAACACCCACAGCTCAACACAGTAATCACCAGATTTTCTTATCAAAGAGCTTAAAGAACGGCACCCACGTATTCCAACTTGTGACTCCTTCAGAATTGTTCGACGTGAAGAAGAAAAAGTCGTCTTAATCGAAGTGAATGGTCAGGTCAGGTTTCTAGGAGGGACGAAGGGATTAACTCGGCCCGGACGGCAAGATATTAGGAGCACATAACTTTTTGCCTCATATAACGTTTTCTTATCGGGGCCTATTGTGCTTAGTACAACAGAGAGCATCGTTGCTATTGCTTAATTTAAGAGTATGAATAAGACCGAATACCTTGTGTACGTGTAAATGAAAACTTATCTGAGACTGAAAAATGTCGGATAACATTTTTGGAATCATCATTTAACAACTGAAATAAAGATTTTAAACACTTCTCATGAAACATTATTGTTTCTTAGAATTTACATTTTTTCAACAGGCTTTACCGTAAAGTTCGAATCTGACAATAACTTGAAAAGCAATGAATTAAGCGATAAGAAATTAGGTTAGGTCAAGTTTTAAGCGCAAAAAAATTAATTCCCGCTTTATGTAATCATTTTGAAAAAATGAATAATTATAAATTCTTCAATTTATTCATAGTTTAGGTTTGTCATTAAATTATAAAAATATGAAAATAGCTTACAGGATGTTTAACCGTATACCGATTTTTACAATTTGCACGGTATTGAAAATGAAACACATGTGATGTACTCGCAATGCGAAAAAAAATATATTTTAAACTAATAACAGTTATAAAATTAGAGTTTTTCTTCATGTTGTGTATGATGTATGTATGTTGAGTGCACATAGTCTTTTAGTAAAGGTGAAGAATGCGGTATTCCAAGAAGATGATCTCCAAAATCCGAGTCGTCTTATAATTTAATAAAAATATATTAAATAAAAAACTATATATAATAAATGCCTACCAAAAAAAAAAATCCGACCCAACAAATTTCTTGTGAACCCCAGCGCGGCGAGCATAACCCGGTCGAACCAGTTCAGTTTGTAGTTCCAGGCAATACTGATTACCACATTCTGCTGAAGGGTTGGTCAAACTACTGCATCTTTGCCGTTTACCCATAGTGTTTTTTACAAACGATACTATAAACTACGCCTAATTGATAAACCTATTCTAAAACAAATACACCGATTTTAAAACACAAATTATGATCAAATTTCTCAAAAAAACTTATAAAATTAGAGTTCGAAACTTTTTTCAGACGGTAAGCTGTAGCTACAAAATCTTTGGGTCCAATTCGTAGCTGCATTTATCACCTTTTTAGAATTGCAAAGTTCAATAATGTGAGGGAGTGACCCTCACAACAGACAAGGCGATGAATGTTTGTCCCCAGGCGGTAACCTTAACTCAAAGAGCGGTGAGACGAAGCGAGCTAGCGCAGCCCTCGCTAAGAGAACCCCACCCCCACGTAGAGTACACGGAAGAGACAATTTTCGTAAATTGTCTATTTCATTTGTAAATTGTGTGTCTGTTTAACCTTTTTCGCATACATTTGCCATTTTTCCCTTTACTACGTCGGATGATTCACAATTGTGTCTTGAAATTTCATATTAATTGCCTTAATGGTAGTCTGATTCTAAACGTTGTAGAGGGTTGAGTCAATTTCTTCATATGATCCTTTTGTTTTATCAACCAATTTTAGTGCCGTGATGAAACTTTGTAGATGGATGTTTTTTCCACCAACTTCTGGTACTGCATACGAAATTTCCTTTATATACGCCTTTTGGGCAGCTCATGCGTCTGCCATTTTAATACATTTTTGTTCTTTTACACTGGGACTAAAATCAGAATCTAAATCTTGATCTGAAAATTCAGATTGTTTCAAAATAGCAAGAATCGAATTAAATCTTCTTCTGGGTTTAAAATTCAAGCTCTTCTGGCTCAACTGAGTCAAGACTGAATCTGGTGATTCTGTCGATTCCAGTTCTTCATCATTTTCGAATGTCCATGGTTGGTTTAGGATTTTTGGTATTGATATATTCCAATTATACTTTTGCTTTACGGATATTATGTTTGATCGTAGCCTGATCAAGAATTTTGATACCTGGAACCAGTGAGTCTTATCTAGTCATGTATTGGTCATGTATTAATATACGGGCTTTGTTGAAGCAATCTACGAATATTTAGGCCTGTTTGTTAAATTTATGCTCTTGAAAAGATATATTTTGTGTTATTGATTTAATTGATGATGATTTTTAAATTCCACAATATATTAGACTTGCTGAAATAACTTTTATTCATTATTTTAAATATTAATTTAATATTCAAAATATTTGTATTTATAACTTTTTCTCTTGTGGGGATAATGATTTTTATCCACGATCGGCCAAATAATTATTCCGAAGAAAAAAAAACGCAGCGCAAAAATAGAATTGCGAATAATGCTTTATTTAATGACTTCCAAACTCCGAGTGGCGCTTGCTTACCCTTCTCATTACAGCATTGCCGCTCCAATCGCTGAGCGCAGCTTTGCTGCTTTGCTAACATAGATGACGTCGAACGTAGATAAACGAAGATAAAAGCGAGCTTTAAGACAGCGCTTAGCAGGGCAAGCAAGTGCAAGAATTAACAAACAGCAATTTAGCAATGGAAATATGCGTCTGAAGGCCAATAAATAGGTGCTATTTGGCTAGCCACTATTCGGTGGGGATCTGCCCCGAACACCTCTTTTATTTGTACTTACCTTGCCGGATCGTTGCAGGTATTTCATGCATACTAAAGTTTGGATTTTCTGAGTAGATTGTATTGATTTTATTCTCAATAATTATGAGAATACAAATTCAAGCAAATAATTTTAGATGATGTCTAATTCATTGACCCTACTTCTACTGTATTTTTTCTTTAGGCACCTGTTTTTCAACTTATACCTTTTTACATTAGGCCTCGTCATTGGATTTTTCCCGTTAAATGGAACATGCGACAATGATGCCCATAAGAGCCCTGTGGATAGAAGAAGACTATAATGCGGCCGCACTATTATAGGCTTTTTACACTGGGTGCGTTACCTATCGATATCGGAAGAGACGCAGAGAAGCACAAGATGCGCTTACACCACAGCGTCTTTGCGTCTTGGAAGAGGAAGACAAATTTTGTGAAAAAAAGTAAATAATGTGCGAAAATCAACGAAAAATGTCGGAAACAGAGTTGGTTCTTTTAAATATGGTGGCGCAAAGTGAGGAGAATCTTTTGAAGTGTATTGAAGCAGCTGGGTTATCCTCAAAAAAGTTGCATTTCGTCTTGCAACTGCAACGTCCTCCTCGCGTTTGGACCCTTGCAAGAAAAGAATAGATAATGTTCTCTTCTCAATTAAATAATGTATTCTTAATTGTAATGTAAAATTGTATTGTATTGTAAAATGTATTCAATAGCCACGATCTGGTTCATTTTGAGAGGAAAATGTGGTAAACAACTCGGACGCATTCTTCAAAGACAACTTCTGCATGAAGAGGAGTACGTTCGACATTCTAGTGGGACTGCTGCCTAATCTCCGAAAACATGACACTAATTTTCGGCAGGCAATCCCTTTGGTGAACAGGATCGACATAGCGCTTTATTGCCTGGGATCGTCTGCGATATATCGCACAATAGGGAACTTATTCGATGTGTCCACAGCCATTGTGTGTAGAATTTTAATGGAATTTTTTCAGGAAGTGATTGCTGAACTCGCTGATAAGTACATGCCAGCAGAATTTCTTACCCTGAGAAGATCACGAAAACAGTGAAAAAATTCAAAGACATGGGATTTGCAGCAAAAAATTGTTAGTTAACTATATTGTAGAAATGCTTTTTTTAAAAGCATTTTATGTATTTTTACCCTTTTTACTCAGTTAAAAATTTTACGCGGCGAAATTTAAATTTCAATCACTGAGGCTGCGTCTTGATTCTTTGCGTCTTCCCAGAAACGCAGTTTTTTTACATAGGTTTAGCATAGGGCCCTAGTGATGGCAAAAAGTTGCGTCGTTTTCCGACGCAGATGCGTTTTGGTATTTCTGTGCGCATGACAGCAATTTTCGTACTTTTGTGCCTAATCAGCGGAACTATCACCACTAATAACAACAAAAAAAAGCAGGTTCAAATTTAAATTTTGCCGCGTAAAATTTTTAACTGAGTAAAAAGGGGCAAAAATTCATGTAATGGTTAGAACAAATTGATTAAACTAATTTTATTATTAAAAAAAGCATTTCAACAATATAGTTGATTTCAAATTTTTTGCTGCAAATCCCATGTCTTTGAATCCTTTCACTGTTTCCGTGATCTTCTCAGAGAAAGAAAGTCTGCTTGCAGATACTTGTCAGCGAGTTGAGCAACTACCTCGCGACAAAACTGCAGTAATATGAGGCCTTGACACACCAAATAGACTCCCGTGCGATATTCCGCAGGCGATCCTAGGCAATAAAGGGCTATGGCTATTCTCTTCTCCAGAGGGATTGTCAGTCGAAAAGGAGTTTTTTTCTTTTTGAGCTGGGCAACAGAGAATGTTGAAGTACTCCTTTCCATGCTGAAATTTTCCTTAAAAAAGGCATCAGAGTTCTCCACAACATCCTCCCAAAATGAACCATATCGTGGCTATTGCAATGAAGAATACATTATTTAATTGAAAAGAGAGAACATTGTCTGCTCTTTACCTAGAAGAGTCCAAACGCAAGGAGGACGTTGCAGTTGCAAGACGAATTGCAACTTTTCTGAGGATAACTCAGCCGCTTCCATGCACTTCAAAAAGTTCTCCTCACTTTACGCCACCCCAGTTAAAAGAATCAACTCTATTTCCGACATATTTCGTTGATTTTCGAACATTATTTACTTTTTTTCACAAAATTTGTCTTCCTCTTCCAAGACACAAAGACGCAAGACGGGTAGACGCAAGCAACTTTAGAAGTTGTTGAAAAAAGGGATGTTGTAATAAGTACAGACGCTGAGTTCGTTGAACCGGCTAGGAATCAGCAGCAAGAGAATGAGGGACAAAATCAGGTGACTGCTAGGCAGGTTTCAGGTGTAGGTCTAGGTCAGGAAGAGCAGGCAGCCGTCGCTGACAGACAGATTGGGAATGCTGAGGGAAATAGTGTTGCGATAAACGCACAGAACAGACGACAAGTGGCCGATATTAACCGTCGGTCCAGACGTAGACGTAACCAAAGGTATAGGGCCAGAGAACAGAGTCAGAATACTGCCGGACATAC
The DNA here is from genome assembly GCA_035041765.1 of Drosophila algonquin. Taxonomy (NCBI): domain Eukaryota; kingdom Metazoa; phylum Arthropoda; class Insecta; order Diptera; family Drosophilidae; genus Drosophila; species Drosophila algonquin. Next base: position 19,490 of record JAWNKY010000561.1, on the reverse strand, counting down.
AGTTAGACGAGAAGACGCGCAGATTAGAATTGAGGAGCAAGCGACCAATACCATGCGTCGATCCAGACGAAGACAGGACTTGGACTATAGGACTACGGAGCAAGTGGCCGATACTCTGCGTCGCTCCACACGAAGACAGGACGTAGACTATAGGGCTACAGAGCAGGCACAAAATACAGTAGGACATATAGTTAGACGAATGGACCCACAGGCTAGACGTGAGGAGCAAGTTGCCGATACTGTGCGTCGCTCCACACGAAGACAGGACGTAGACTATAGGGCTACAGAGCAGGCACAGAATACAGTAGGACATATAGTTAGACGAATGGACCCACAGGTTAGACGTGAGGAGCAAGTAGCCGATACTGTGCGTCGCTCCACACGAAGACAGGACTTGGAATTTAGGGCTACAAAGCAGGCACAAAATACAGTAGGACATATAGTTAGACGAATGGACCCACAGGTTAGACCTGAGGAGCAAGTTGCCGATACTGTGCGACGCTCCACACGAAGGCAGGACTTGGAATATAGGGCTACAGAGCAGGAGCAAAATACAATAGAACATATAGTTAGACGAATGGACCCACAAATTAGAAGTGAGGAGCAAAGGACAAATACAGAGAGGCGACAGCGCATACGTAGAAATAATGAAAGGAGACGTATATTAGAAAGAGAGCAGGATAGAGTTCGTAGGGTCCAAGAAAGGACTTTAGCTGATCGTAGGCGTATCTCGCGAGCGAGAGAGACACTCTGGCACGCCAATCTGCTCGTGTCGCAGCTCGACAGTCGGCAATTGACGCTGCCAGAGCTGCAAGTCAGAGAGTTAGCCAATATAGGAGCGATAGCAGTAATAGAGCTGAGAAAAATTTAAGGAACGCCTCCCGAATGCAGCAAGAACGAGAAAATATCTCCCAGGATAGATCACATATGCGACCCAGAATAAGGCTTAGTGGCCTAGAAGCTCTTAAAGTAGCTTATAATAGGAATGTAAAGCTTGGTCCTGATCAGGTTTGCCTTTCTTGTAAAGGCCTGTGGTTCCCCAAACAAATTTCCAAGATTCCTCGCGTCCTTTTGGAAAGTGATTGCGAGTTTAGTGCTGAAATTTTCGCTCTTGAAAGTCTTCTAGAATTCCCTTCTGACTGCCCAACATTAAAATTCTGCAGAACATGTTATACCAACATTAAGAAGCGTAAAAAGCCTAAGCTTTTCTTCATTGAATTAGATTTCTCTAAACTGCCCGACTGCTTAAAGGGGCTTACTCCATTAGAGGAACGACTGATTTCTACTCGACTTCCATTTATGATAATTAAGCCATTATTTCCTGGGGGAAGAGGCCAAAATGCCATTAAAGGAGCAGTTGTAAACGTCCCTATTTCCGTTAGTGATATCGTGAAGGAGCTTCCACGAGCATTCCATGAAGCTCAGGTTATTCAGCTGCACCTGAAGCGTAGACAAGAGTATCTTCATGCCTTCATGGCTGAAACCATTAGACCTTCCAAAATTTTTGAAGCACTTCGTTATTTAGTTAGCACAGATTTGTATAAAAAGCACAATGTCATAGTTAATGAGCAATGGATCTCTGGCTTCACATCCGATATTGTTCCTTTCGTAGCCTCTCAAGCAGACGCAGCCTTTTTAGAAAGTATCCAAAATAGAGATAGGAATGTAGACACAGAGCCAGCCCATCCCGACGAGGAGGTAGTAGCCGAAGAGCTAAACCCTGGTGGTCAGGAAACTCTGCTTGAAAATAACGTACCATTCGATGATAGGATTATAAAAATCGCACCAGGGCAAGGACAACGACCTCTTGATATGGTCTTAGATATTGACTCGGAAGAGTTATCTTTTCCCACTATTTATGCAGGCGTCAAGAGACAATCTTCAGAAAGTTTTACAACCATTGTTAGATCAGACCTTCGAAATGTAGATAGGAGAGGTTGTAGATCTGATAAACTGTTCTTCAATTACAAGAAGTTAGAACTCATTAAGATTCGCAATAATATTTCTATCTGCTTACGTAAGCGGATATTCGCTCGTCTCCGGCTCATTGGGAGGAAGAGAAGAAGAAGGTAATGGCCATGATTCGTCAGTTCGGCCTGCCGACTTTTTTCATCACTCTGTCTGCTGCTGAAACGCGGTGGCCAGAGCTGCTTGTTTTGCTCAAAAGCAATGTAGATAGAGAGATCATTAGCGAAGAAGAAGCAATGAATCTACAGTACAACGAAAAGGAGCGTCTCATCAAGGCAGATCCAGTTACTTGTGCTAGGTATTTTGATCATAGGTATCGTGAGAGATCATAGGTATCGTTATGAGGAATCGGGAGGGCATTTTCGGAGAAAACTTCGTCATCAAATTTTATTGGCGTGTTGAGTTTCAACAAAGAGGTTCCCCCACATTCACGGTATGTTTTGGCTGAAAGATGCCCCAGCAGTGGATTTTACCAGTACTGAGTCAATTTCAACAGTTGTAGCCTTCATTAATACACACATTACAGATGTCACAGACTCAGAATTAGCTCCGTATGTTGAATACCAAAAGCATAGGCATACAAACATGACATGTCTTAAAAAAGTCAATAGAAGTGGAAAAAAAGTTAGTAGATTCGGTATTCCATACCCTCCAATGCCCCAAACGGAGATATTGAGTCCACTGCCGGAGGAAACTCCAAACCTTGATTTTCACCAAGGAAATTTTAGGAAAATTCAAGACCTACTGAATTCTGGTCAATCCTCTGATATGATTGATCACCTGAGCATATTTGAGATTATCCTTTCACACGAACAAGTGAGCCTCAATTACGAGGACTACAAATATGCAATATGTTCTGGTTTGAAGAAACCACAAATTTTTCTTAAGAGGTCGTTTGCTGAGATTAGCGTTAATGCTTATAATAAGCACATTCTTTCCATGCAAAGGGCCAATATGGATATCCAATTCATTTTGGACCCTTATGCATGCGGTAGCTATATAATAAATTATATAAATAAATCCCAAAGGGGTATTTCTAAGCATATGCGCGAGGCGGTAAGAGAGGTGCAAGGGGGCAATTATACGATTAGGCAAAAGCTACAGCACATTGGTCACAAATTTATTTCTGGCACTGAGATATCTGCTCAGGAAGCCGGGTATTGTTGTCTAGGTATTCCTTTGTCCGGAACTAGCAACAAATGCGTTCATGTTAATACTTTCCCTCCAGAGCAACGAGTGCGAATGCTCAAATCCAAAAGCATCCTACAAAATATGAATCAGGACTCCACTGACATATTCGTCAAAGGATTGCTGGAGCGGTATGAACAGAGACCAATCAATCTTCAGGGCCTGTGTTTGGCCGATTTTGCAGCAAATTATGAATTTAGTAAAAGCGGGAAAAGAGTTGGCCAAAATAGCGATGATGAAGAGGACGAAGAAAATGAGGTAGAAGTAGAAGTCTTTCTTCCTCTCCGCGATAATAGTGGTTTTATTAGGGAACGGACCAAGCCATCCATTTTAAAGTATATGAGGTTTAATATAAATACAGATAGGTCTAACTATTTTAGAGCATTAGTCATGCTGTTTTATCCGTGGAGAGATGAAGAAAGAGAATTAGTGAGCGTTAATTGCGAGGATATTTATAACAATCATCAGGATTTAGTTAGTTCAAATTTCCAAAAATATAATGCGTTAGCAGATTTAGAAGACGTGCTTAGGAGGGCTATGGAAGCCGAAGCCAATAGGGAGGAAAATGTAGGTGAAGAGGCGGTTGATGAGACCATTGATGAGCAGTTTAGGGCTTTAGCGATTCCCGAAATAAGTTCTCAAATAAATGTTCTGAACTTGAATGACCAGGTAACGGATGAAGATAGGAGTATTCGATTAGTTAAGCTTCCTCCGATTGTTTCCCCTACTTTATTAGCCAGTTTAATTAGATCGCTTAATTTTAAGCAAAAAGCTTATCTCACCCATGTTCTGCATAATGTGAGAAATTTAGTTTTTTATGAGTATGTAGGTGGCGGCGCAGGCGTCAGCAAGAGTAGGACAATATCTACCATTTTTCACACCATTTCCCAGGAGTTTAATCATAGACCAGGATCTAACCCAGAAACTGTTAAGGTTCTTCTGTGTGCTCCCACAGGAAAAGCTGCATTCGGTATTGGAGGTGCCACACTTCACTCCATGTTTTCATTACCTCTCAATCAGTCTAACCATGCCTTTAAACAGTTGGGTCCAGATATATTAAATACCTTGCGTTCAAGATTTATTGATCTTAAAATTCTTATAATTGACGAAATTTCTACGGTCGGTGAAAAAATGTTTTCGTATTTGGATAAGCGTCTAAAACAAATATTTTCAAGGCCCGAGAGTCCTTTTGGTGGCATTTCTGTTATCGTGTTCGGCGATTTAAGGCATAACTGCCTTAACTGCCTCCAGTAGGTGATCGTTGGATATTTAAATCCTCATCAGGAGCGTATAATCCATACAGTGCGATAGTTGGCTCTAGTCTCTGGGATAGCTTCAAGTTTTTCGAACTTACAGAGATAATGCGACAGCGAGATGACCAAGCTTTTGCAACCGCACTTTATAACATGGCATCGGCCGAAATGACGTCAGAAGATAGTCAATTGCTTAGGAGCCGAATAGTTGACGGCAGTCAAGCCCCCAGAGATGCGATCCACTTATTTTATAGCAATAGCGAGACAGATAAGTACAATAGGGAGAAGCTATCATCGATAATGACTGCAGAATATACTTCAGTAGCTTTAGACTGCATCAAAGCCGAACATCTTAACCCAGAAACCAAAAGCAAATATCTTTTGTCTGTTAAGAGTTTCAAAACTTCGAATACACAAGGTTTGTGTACTTCATTGGTCCTTAAAACAACGGCTAAATATATGATGACAGTCAATGTAGATACATCAGATGGTCTTGTTAACGGAGCCACTGGTGTTTTAATGCAGGTAGATCTCGGCTCCTCCAATACCCCCGAACTTCTTTGGATACATTTTCTTGATATACGATACTGTGCGTCGCTCCACACGAAGACAGGACGTAGACTATAGGGCTACAGAGCAGGCACAGAATACAGTAGGACATATAGTTAGACGAATGGACCCACAGGTTAGACGTGAGGAGCAAGTAGCCGATACTGTGCGTCGCTCCACACGAAGACAGGACTTGGAATTTAGGGCTACAGAGCAGGCACAAAATACAGTAGGACATATAGTTAGACGAATGGACCCACAGGTTAGACCTGAGGAGCAAGTTGCCGATACTGTGCGTCGCTCCACACGAAGGCAGGACTTGGAATATAGGGCTACAGAGCAGGCACAAAATACAGTAGGACATATAGTAAGACGAATGGACCCACAGGTTAGACGTGAGGAGCAAGTTGCTAATACTGTGCGACGCTCCACACGAAGACAGGACTTGGAATATAGGGCTAGAGAGCAGGAGCAAAATACAATAGAACATATAGTTAGACGAATGGACCCACAAATTAGAAGTGAGGAGCAAAGGACAAATACAGAGAGGCGACAGCGCATACGTAGAAATAATGAAAGGAGACGTATATTAGAAAGAGAGCAGGATAGAGTTCGTAGGGTCCAAGAAAGGACTTTAGCTGATCGTAGGCGTATCTCGCGAGCGAGAGACACTCTGGCACGCCAATCTGCTCGTGTCGCAGCTCGACAGTCGGCAATTGACGCTGCCAGAGCTGCAAGTCAGAGAGTTAGCCAATATAGGAGCGATAGCAGTAATAGAGCTGAGAAAAATTTAAGGAACGCCTCCCGAATGCAGCAAGAACGAGAAAATATCTCCCAGGATAGATCACATATGCGACCCAGAATAAGGCTTAGTGGCCTAGAAGCTCTTAAAGTAGCTTATAATAGGAATGTAAAGCTTGGTCCTGATCAGGTTTGCCTTTCTTGTAAAGGCCTGTGGTTCCCCAAACAAATTTCCAAGATTCCTCGCGTCCTTTTGGAAAGTGATTGCGAGTTTAGTGCTGAAATTTTCGCTCTTGAAAGTCTTCTAGAATTCCCTTCTGACTGCCCAACATTAAAATTCTGCAGAACATGTTATACCAACATTAAGAAGCGTAAAAAGCCTAAGCTTTTCTTCATTGAATTAGATTTCTCTAAACTGCCCGACTGCTTAAAGGGGCTTACTCCATTAGAGGAACGACTGATTTCTACTCGACTTCCATTTATGATAATTAAGCCATTATTTCCTGGGGGAAGAGGCCAAAATGCCATTAAAGGAGCAGTTGTAAACGTCCCTATTTCCGTTAGTGATATCGTGAAGGAGCTTCCACGAGCATTCCATGAAGCTCAGGTTATTCAGCTGCACCTGAAGCGTAGACAAGAGTATCTTCATGCCTTCATGGCTGAAACCATTAGACCTTCCAAAATTTTTGAAGCACTTCGTTATTTAGTTAGCACAGATTTGTATAAAAAGCACAATGTCATAGTTAATGAGCAATGGATCTCTGGCTTCACATCCGATATTGTTCCTTTCGTAGCCTCTCAAGCAGACGCAGCCTTTTTAGAAAGTATCCAAAATAGAGATAGGAATGTAGACACAGAGCCAGCCCATCCCGACGAGGAGGTAGTAGCCGAAGAGCTAAACCCTGGTGGTCAGGAAACTCTGCTTGAAAATAACGTACCATTCGATGATAGGATTATAAAAATCGCACCAGGGCAAGGACAACGACCTCTTGATATGGTCTTAGATATTGACTCGGAAGAGTTATCTTTTCCCACTATTTATGCAGGCGTCAAGAGACAATCTTCAGAAAGTTTTACAACCATTGTTAGATCAGACCTTCGAAATGTAGATAGGAGAGGTTGTAGATCTGATAAACTGTTCTTCAATTACAAGAAGTTAGAACTCATTAAGATTCGCAATAATATTTCTATCTGCTTACGTAAGCGGATATTCGCTCGTCTCCGGCTCATTGGGAGGAAGAGAAGAAGAAGGTAATGGCCATGATTCGTCAGTTCGGCCTGCCGACTTTTTTCATCACTCTGTCTGCTGCTGAAACGCGGTGGCCAGAGCTGCTTGTTTTGCTCAAAAGCAATGTAGATAGAGAGATCATTAGCGAAGAAGAAGCAATGAATCTACAGTACAACGAAAAGGAGCGTCTCATCAAGGCAGATCCAGTTACTTGTGCTAGGTATTTTGATCATAGGTATCGTGAGAGATCATAGGTATCGTTATGAGGAATCGGGAGGGCATTTTCGGAGAAAACTTCGTCATCAAATTTTATTGGCGTGTTGAGTTTCAACAAAGAGGTTCCCCCCACATTCACGGTATGTTTTGACTGAAAGATGCCCCAGCAGTGGATTTTACCAGTACTGAGTCAATTTCAACAGTTTTAGCCTTCATTAATACACACATTACAGATGTCACAGACTCAGAATTAGCTCCGTATGTTGAATACCAAAAGCATTGGCATACAAACATGACATGTCTTAAAAAAGTCAATAGAAGTGGAAAAAAAGTTTGTAGATTCGGTATTCCATACCCTCCAATGCCCCAAACGGAGATATTGAGTCCACTGCCGGAGGAAACTCCAAACCTTGATTTTCACCAAGGAAATTTTAGGAAAATTCAAGACCTACTGAATTCTGGTCAATCCTCTGATATGATTGATCACCTGAGCATATTTGAGATTATCCTTTCACACGAACAAGTGAGCCTCAATTACGAGGACTACAAATATGCAATATGTTCTGGTTTGAAGAAACCACAAATTTTTCTTAAGAGGTCGTTTGCTGAGATTAGCGTTAATGCTTATAATAAGCACATTCTTTCCATGCAAAGGGCCAATATGGATATCCAATTCATTTTGGACCCTTATGCATGCGGTAGCTATATAATAAATTATATAAATAAATCCCAAAGGGGTATTTCTAAGCATATGCGCGAGGCGGTAAGAGAGGTGCAAGGGGGCAATTATACGATTAGGCAAAAGCTACAGCACATTGGTCACAAATTTATTTCTGGCACTGAGATATCTGCTCAGGAAGCCGGGTATTGTTGTCTAGGTATTCCTTTGTCCGGAACTAGCAACAAATGCGTTCATGTTAATACTTTCCCTCCAGAGCAACGAGTGCGAATGCTCAAATCCAAAAGCATCCTACAAAATATGAATCAGGACTCCACTGACATATTCGTCAAAGGATTGCTGGAGCGGTATGAACAGAGACCAATCAATCTTCAGGGCCTGTGTTTGGCCGATTTTGCAGCAAATTATGAATTTAGTAAAAGCGGGAAAAGAGTTGGCCAAAATAGCGATGATGAAGAGGACGAAGAAAATGAGGTAGAATATAGTGGCATATAATAGTGGTTTTATTAGGGAACGGACCAAGCCATCCATTTTAAAGTATATGAGGTTTAATATAAATACAGATAGGTCTAACTATTTTAGAGCATTAGTCATGCTGTTTTATCCGTGGAGAGATGAAGAAAGAGAATTAGTGAGCGTTAATTGCGAGGATATTTATAACAATCATCAGGATTTAGTTAGTTCAAATTTCCAAACATACAATGCGTTAGCAGATTTAGAAGACGTGCTTAGGAGGGCCATGGAAGCCGAAGCCAATAGGGAGGAAAATGTAGGTGAAGAGGCGGTTGATGAGACCATTGATGAGCAGTTTAGGGCTTTAGCGATTCCCGAAATAAGTTCTCAAATAAATGTTCTGAACTTGAATGACCAGGTAACGGATGAAGATAGGAGTATTCGATTAGTTAAGCTTCCTCCGATTGTTTCCCCTACTTTATTAGCCAGTTTAATTAGATCGCTTAATTTTAAGCAAAAAGCTTATCTCACCCATGTTCTGCATAATGTGAGAAATTTGCAGTTTTTTATGAGTATGTAGGTGGCGGCGCAGGCGTCGGCAAGAGTAGGACAATATCTACCATTTTTCACACCATTTCCCAGGAGTTTAATCGTAGACCAGGATCTAACCCAGAAACTGTTAAGGTTCTTCTGTGTGCTCCCACAGGAAAAGCTGCATTCGGTATTGGAGGTGCCACACTTCACTCCATGTTTTCATTACCTCTCAATCAGTCTAACCATGCCTTTAAACAGTTGGGTCCAGATATATTAAATACCTTGCGTTCAAGATTTATTGATCTTAAAATTCTTATAATTGACGAAATTTCTACGGTCGGTGAAAAAATGTTTTCGTATTTGGATAAGCGTCTAAGACAAATATTTTCAAGGCCCGAGAGTCCTTTTGGTGGCATTTCTGTTATCGTGTTCGGCGATTTAAGGCATAACTGCCTTAACTGCCTCCAGTAGGTGATCGTTGGATATTTAAATCCTCATCAGGAGCGTATAATCCATACAGTGCGATAGTTGGCTCTAGTCTCTGGGATAGCTTCAAGTTTTTCGAACTTACAGAGATAATGCGACAGCGAGATGACCAAGCTTTTGCAACCGCACTTTATAACATGGCATCGGCCGAAATGACGTCAGAAGATAGTCAATTGCTTAGGAGCCGAATAGTTGACGGCAGTCAAGCCCCCAGAGATGCGATCCACTTATTTTATAGCAATAGCGAGACAGATAAGTACAATAGGGAGAAGCTATCATCGATAATGACTGCAGAATATACTTCAGTAGCTTTAGACTGCATCAAAGCCGAACATCTTAACCCAGAAACCAAAAGCAAATATCTTTTGTCTGTTAAGAGTTTCAAAACTTCGCATACACAAGGTTTGTGTACTTCATTGGTCCTTAAAACCACGGCTAAATATATGATAACAGTCAATGTAGATACATCAGATGGTATTGTTAACGGAGCCACTGGTGTTTTAATGCAGGAAGATCTCAGTTCCTCCAATACCCCCAAACTTCTTTGGATACATTTTCTTGAGGAAAGCGTAGGAGTTAACGCACGGTCGAAACGCAGCCATAGTAACGAATTTTCATGGACCACAATTCAGAAAACTACTAAAAGTTTTCAGTACCACCAAAACGAACAAGTTACTATCGGCCGAAAACAGTTTCCGGTTGTAGCTGCAGAAGCTATAACTATTCATAAGAGTCAGGGAGCTACATACAGCAAAGTGGTCGTCCACACTTCATCCAATATGCAAAGAGAGGCGTTGTATGTAGCTTGCAGTAGGGCCACCAGTGCGAACGGACTTTACATCGTTGGACCATTCATTCCCCCGAAACCCAAGCGGGACTGTCCTGTCGCGGAGGAGATGGAGAACTTACGTTCTGCCAAATCACTTCAAACCCACTTCGATTGTTTACTCAATCCGTCCGACCTCAATATTTTCTTCCATAATACGGAAAGCTTGCACTGCCATTTTAGCGATGTCTGTTCTGATCAGTTAATGCTCAATTCTTCTTTTTTGTGCTTCGTTGAGGCTTCCACTTACTCAAATGAAGCTTATAATATTCCTGGCTATTCCACTGCAGTGCGGTTAGATTGCCCTTCCGTAGCCAGCGGAGCTAGACAGAAAAGGGGCATTCTAATATTTGTTAGGAATGAACTTTTAGATCATTGTAGTAATTTTGAAAGTTGTCGATTTTGCGCAAATTCCGGAAACTTAGCATCTCCAGTGTTTGAGTATGCTTTGTTTAAGTACAAGTCTGTAGGTGTTGCTGTTATTTATAGAACCCCCGCGTATCCGTTGCCAAAGTTCAAAGCAGAATTTGATGACTTATTTCAGAGAAATCAGCTTTTAGATAGAAATTGCTTAGTGTTAGGAGATTTTAATTTATGTCTTCATAAACTTTCAGGCTGCTGTAGGGAAATTTATGAATTCCTTTCAGAAAGGAATTGTAGGTCGTTGTTAGGCTTGGACTCGTCCACAACCAATTGCGATACGCATATTGACTGGGCGTTTTCAAACATTTCCGATAGCAGGGCCACTGCGCGCACCTTTGAGACTGTCTATAGTTATCATAGTGGAATTCTAGGTAATGTTAAGGAGGCAGAAGATTAGATTTGGATAGGTTTGGATAGGTCAGCGACCCGCCCCCCGCACGAACCGTAAGCCCGTACGGACCGGCAGGAACCTGCAGGGGACGCATATTCTTAATTATATTATTATTACTTTTTACTTTAATCTTTTATTTTGTTTAATCTCTTTTTTTCGTTTTTTTATCCGTTTTCCGTTTTATTATTTTGTTAAGTGTATATTACGTATATTTATTTGTAATCATTTTTACTTCTTTAGGTATTCAATTTAGGATAGATTATTTCTACGTATTTAAGTATTTATTTAAGTATAGATATTTTTTTTGAAGGATTGGAATCCTATTTTTAATTTTTTTGGGGAATATGGAGCTTAAAAATGCCTTTAAAAGCAGCTCAAGTCGACACGTAGGTCCCCAAGATTATATTTTGGCTAGAGTGACCCCATTGCATCGCGATGGCCTCCCCGTGGTATTCCCTGGGTACCAATTTAATGTACTTAATGTATTAAATTGGTAGCTAATTCGAGCGGCGTTTACGTATCAAATATGTATATTATATATGTAAGTTACATACAAGTAAATTACAAGGTTATACCTATACACATATACTAGCTGAGTACCGGGTATAAAGTAGAGCGGCGGCCATAGCCGCGGCTCACAACGTTCCCTCTCGTTAATAATAAAATTGGTTTATTTTATTTTTTTTTTTTTTTGGGTTTTATGTTAGCAGACTACCCGTGAGTAGAGTGGGATTATTTGGCCACCCGCCTTTGTGAAGGTGGAAATTGCCAAGTCCAAGAGATGTGGATTATGAAATGATTACTTATAGTTTTACGTCGATTTTGCCAATAAAGTCTATTAATGTTTGGTACGAGCCGATGTTTTTTTTTTTAAAAAAATTTGTAAATATCGTTGTTTTTACTTAGAGATGGGAAGTTTTGTCTTGTTGAGTTGTACTTGGTACAATTAAATATTATGTGCGAAGTGTTATCGATACTATCGCATGTATCACAGATGTTGTTAGGAACTACATGCATCTTGGCGAGGGTGTGCCTATCAAATGCGTTACCACTAAGCAGTCTGTTGATTCTTTTAGCGTCAATGTCTTTCAATTTGTGTTTGTTCAGGAACCATGGTTTGAATGAGGTTGAAGGAAATAGAGAGCAGTATCCTCTGGGCTTGGCGCTTGCAAACTCGGCATATTCTCTTTCCCATTCAGCTTTTAAACTTCTTTCAATCTCACATATTGCATCTTTTATGTTCCATTTTAATACTGTGTATTTGCCCCGTCTATGGGCTTCTTTGGCAGCAGAGTCTACTGCCGTGTTCTGAGGAATGTTCGTGTGCCCAGGTATGTAGTGCACCTCTACAATTTTCAATGATGGATTGTAGTTGACCTCTCTGATTTTGCAGGCGGTAGAGTTGTCTTCAATGGTCTTGGCCAGGATAGGCGCTCCGTTTCTGCTGTCCGTCAGGCACGCGACACGAGGGAAGCCGCTCGAGATAGCGTGGTCCAGGGCCTTCTCAATGGCAAGCAGCTCGGCGGACAGTGAGGATAGAGTTTTGTGCGTGTAATAGCTGTCTACGAAGCCTGAGCCATCATGCAAGAACGCTGCGCTTGAATGCCCCTCTGCCACTGAACCGTCAGTGTAGTACACCTCAAAGCCTTCCTTATCCAAAAGCGCCCTTTTTTCCCTATGAAGCATTAAAATACTGGCCTGTTCTGTTGAATGTTTGTTAACCGCTAATCCCTTGAAAAAATCTATGTCCGACCTAATTTTTTTGCAGTGTGAAGGTCTGCTCTCGAACACCTCAACTCTTTCTAGAATGCTGCCGAACTCGCGATACGCCTTAGCATAGCCTGTGTTTATGTCCCTATTTGCTGAAACTGTTTCACACGCTGGGAGATTAAACGCAAACGCCTTGGCCAGCTCCTTCGCCGCCAGGAATCTCATTCTGTATTCAGGTGGGAGTTCTCCTGCCATGTGATATATGATCGGGACAGGGGTGCAGATTATCAGGCCTAATGACTTCCTAAGGTGGTGGTTGCTGTGAGATTTGATCTTTGCCAAGGCAGATTTGGACAGGTTGCAGAAAGACGAGCACGCGTATTCTAGCCTGCTTCTGACGAAGGCCTTGTGAAAAATAAGCCCTCTCTTTGGGCTGACACCATAGTGACAACCACTGAGCAGCCTGAGAAATGCGCAGTTCCTGTTGGAGTCTGAGATGGCCTTCTCAATATGACTGGAGGCTGAGTTGTTCGCTGAGATTGTTCTACCTAAATATTTAATCTGTTCTACCTGCCTGATTTCAACCCCTTGGTGCCAGATGTTCAGCGCCGTTTTACGGTTGTTGAAGTGAATCACTTTAGACTTCGATGGATTAAAAGACAGATTCAGCCTATTGCATTTCGTCTCGAAGATATCGATATAGATTCGCGGTGGCCACATCTTTGTGGAAGCAAACATTAAGGAAGTCGTCAGCGTATTGGAAAAGTAGGCAATTGTGATTGTTGATCGCGTGAAGTTCGGCGGTGTAAAGGTTGAATAGGGTTGGGCTTAGACAGCTTCCCTGGCTAACACCTCTGTTGACCTCTACCTCGTTCTTGCCCTTGATCAGAATTCGCCTGTTGAGAAAACTAGTGATCCACGCCGTGACACCTGGGTTGAACTGCATGTCCCTCAGCTTGCTCTCGAGTGTGTCCACTCCTACACAGTCAAAGGCCCTCTGCAGATCTAGACAGGCTGCCACCACCTGATAGCCTCTTGCTTTTAGCGCCAGGACCTTATTGATAATATCGTTAATGCACAGGGCCGTTGATCGGTTCCTCCTAAAGGCATAGGACTTGACCGGCAGCAGATCATAGTTGGCTATGGGTTCATCTAGCTTCAGCTTAATGAGTGGGCCTCTATGGGTTTGAAGAGCGTGTTAATGAGACAGATGGGACGGTGATTTTGAATGGAGGTGGGGTCTGTATTCTTCTTGGGGATGGGAATCACCTTAATCCTACGCCATACTTCTGGAACCAAGCCCCATTCATAATTTCAAAAACAGCCCTTTTTTTCTCCTCGGGGAGCTTCTGAAGCATCCTGAATGAGATACTGATCCGAACCCCTCGCTGAGTTAGGATTCCTAGATTTTAAGAAGAATTCGGGAAAGTTCCGTCTTCTGCCCCTTTTGATATGCGTTTGGAGGGCTCGATGAGCTTCAACAGTAGCTCTAGCATCGTCTAGTTTTTTGGTAAAATAAAATTTTTGTCTACAGGCGTTTCTAACTCGAAATAATCTTTCAGTTTCCTTGTCCCACCATTTCTTGGCAACATATTTGTTGCTCTTAGAGATGGAGACCGTGTTTTTTTTGTGTAAGGAACACTACTTTCTTGTTGAGCTCCTCCAGGGTAGAAAACTTGCTTGCTCCAAGAATCCTGGAGATTCTGTTGTGCAGGACCTTCTTGCCTCGGGGTGAAGCATCCAGCCCGTCCACCGAAATTACGATTTGGAAGTGGTTACTGTTTTAAAGTTTAGAAATCACTTTCCAGGAAACATTTTCATTTCTAAAGTTCGAGAACGAGAGGTACAGTACGGAGAATTGCGAGGGACTCCTCGAGAAGGTTGGTGAACAGCCGTTAAGATATATGGAGCCCACCTAACGGGTGGCATTCTCTATTCTGCGACCCTTGCGGTCACTAGCCTCGTTGCCCCAGTTGGTAGACTTTGCGTTGAAGTCACCTCCTACGATTGAAGGGTGGTTGAGCGACTCAGCAAATTCAAACACATTTTAAATGTCAGTCTTGAACTGCGGCAAAGGCAAGGAAGGCGCCGCATAAATACTAAAAATATTGAAGTTGCATTCTAGGTTTAATGTTTTGATTGCCAAAGTCTCTAGAACGTTATCAGATTTTAGTATGCTAAATTGTATGATATTTCTGATATATGTAGATGCCTACACCTCTGTATCCGTCCTCCCTGGGCTTGCAGAGGAAATTGTAGCCTAAGATGCTACAATCTGCGTTGTTAAAAACCCAAATCTCCGAGAGTACGGCAATATCGATATCATTATTTATCAAAAACATGTTAAGAAGTTGTAAGGCTTTGTATGTTAAGTTGAAAGATCTTCATTAGTTGGATTTCTTTGACTCTTCCATCCCTAAGGCAATTTGCAGCCCGTCTAGTTCTACGTTGGATGCGTTAACAAACTCTCTGATTTTTTCAATAAATTTCTTCGCAATTGGATCCCCTTTATTAGCATAATTTAGGTCGATCAGGAAAGCTGTCAGTTTGGCACCCAGTGTGTTCAGCTTTTCCTGGGCCAGAGAGGACACTTCAAATGATGTTCTTACGAATTTTTCTCTTAACTGTCAGCTCTCTGCGTACTCTCTCTCGACTTCTTTCAGGCCCCCATCTTTGATGCTGACTTGACCGACTCTGCTTTGCGTGCTGCGACTTTCCTTGCTTTGGTTATCTCGGCGAAAAAGGCAACAGCGTGAATTTCCCTGGCAGCCTTAGCGCTGTTATTCATGAGTTCTGGGTGACGGCTGGATTGCCAGATAGGCCGGGGAAATTCACCTTGATCGCTCAGGTTGGGAGAAACCCTATCGAAGATAGCTGGAAACCTAACCCTGACCTCCTTCCTAGACAAATTTTCCAAAGTCATGCACTTTTGAATGGCGTATTTTTTTTTTAGAGCCGCACACTGCGGATGAGTGGCGGCATGATCCTCCTTGCAATTTGCACATGCTAACTTCGAGCAGACTACCTCGCTGTTGTGCCCCTGACCACATTTATAACATTTTGCCCTACTCTTGCAGTGTTGTGCCCTATGTCTGAACCGATAACATCTAAAACACTGGCTGAACTGCACAAAAGGTTGAACGTCAATTTTGGCATAGAGAAAATTTATTTGTGTTGGCAACTGCCCTCCTCTAAACCACAGTTTCACTCTGCCAGTGGCAACTCGTTGCCCTGTAGTACTGTCCTTTCTTGTTAAAGGTATAATATCCTCATATTTCATAATTCATAATATCCTCGTTTTCATATTATTTTCATTTGTCGTACTCACTAGGACTACGCCATTTTTGTCAGTCTTCTCGTTGTTCCTTTTTGTCTTGAACATGTTCGTCGACATGTTTGACGACATGTTCGTCGACATGTTTGTCGACCTGTTCGTCGCCATCTTGGATTGTATACTAGGCATCTTGGGTGCCGAAAGTTGCGACTCTAGCTCCATCTTTGCCCCTTTTTTGATTCCTACGGGAATGGCGGATTTAGTTTCACCTTCCATTTTTTTCTTTGACTCTGTAGTATGTAACGTAGTGAGCTGGTGGATAGTGAAAAAGCTTTTGCGGGGCACGCGCTTGTTCCGGTCTCGTTGCAGTCGGGAGATGGGGTGGGTTAAGGATAGGAGCCGCAACTTTAACTGCTCTCCTAAACACATTCATTTATTAAATATCGCGTGCGACGGACAATCCGGTTTGTTTTTCAATTAAGGACAAATAGTAAATAGAGGAAACTCCTAGCATCCCGACTTATCTATGTGGCGCAAGGTGAAAACGCGACCACCGATGCCCTCCCGTCCATGATCGCTAAGATACAAAGAAAGCGAAATATAGCTAGCGATCCCAAAAATAAGTCTATTTGTACCTATCCCCTACACTACGCATGACCCCCAGAGTTTAGTGCAACTAGCAAGAGTTCATGTTATACTAAGTTTATTTTCTGTTGTTGGCTGGTGTAGTTTTGTTTTTACATATTCCATGTAAGCAAATGCATGGAAGCTGGAGCTTGCCGATTGGGCTAGCGGGAAGGAAGCACAAAAGGGAACATGATAAAAATGGTCCTTATTGATGTCTGCCAAAGTGTCGGAGCTGGATTTTCCCAGGTTCCCAAAAAAACTGCCCCCCACCCCAAGATCGGAATAGCAATGCGACCAGGTTAAATGTTGCTGCTCTGGGGGGGGGGAGTGGGGGCTACAAGTTGGCTGACGTGGCCTATCGGGAGCAAAGCCCTACGGGTGGGAGAAAAAGAAAGGAGCCTTAGCTATTTCTGGAAGCTTCGTTCGTTGGCACAGGGCACATACCAATTTTCCGGCTTTCCCTTGCCGAATTCGGGTTTCTACTACCTTCTTTCCGGGACGTGGCGAGGTGCAAGGTTGATCTCTGGGCGTGGACGGGAGTGCACGCCAAACCAAAGGTCACAATATGGATCTTGGCTTTTCGAATTTTACTTTCACTGTTAATCACAGAGCTAATTGCAAGCGTTTTTCTGGGTTTTCTTTCTCGTTTTAGGTTAAGGTCTGTATCCAGCACCGCGAAATTTTACTGAAAGGAAACTGCTCATTATTTCGGATGTTTCGAACTCAATTAAAATAGTGTGACCAAGAGCCTAAAAAGTGATTTGCCACTCTCATGAATCAGCTGTGTTTTGTAAACAGCGCCAATTTTGAAAATTAAACTAAAATTAAAAAAAGGAAGAAAATTAATTCTGACGATGAAGTGATTGTGTTGGTAGCGGCACATATTGTTGTAAGAAGAAGTACAGCACAGTTGAAGGCGCCAAAATGTCAAAATTATCAAAATGCTCATTTTCCGTGATCCGCTAACGACATGATATTGCCTCAACTGCTTTTATTAAAGCAATCCTCTCCTCACTTTAAACATTTGCATATCTCTTTTTGGTTTTGCGCACAAATTCGTGGATCCCGTTTACGTTGCTGGATACTGACTCCAGGAAAACACAAACGAAAAATTACTGGCCCCGTTTTTTTAATATGAAGTTTGGCAGTAATTTTTAGTTTCCGCGGTGCTGGATACCCAGCTTTAGCCACGTGGTGGTTGTTGCACTTTTCACTTAATTTTGGCAAGCTACCCACCGATTTTCCCACATTCACGTTTCAGCAAAAAGAGAAGAACTTTCCTGAGGGTCGAACCGTTTTTATGGAGGTCAGCAGAATCAAAAGTTCTAAAAGCGTCTTCTTGACAAGCGTCACTAGCAAAAGCTTCGCGAGCACAGCTGTTCTGGAAGCTAAGCTCTGCTTTCTCCTCAAAACTATGCAGCGTGACTCTGTCAGCATAATTGGCCGAAGCTAATCACATGCAATATCGTTTTAGTGGATCCCAACTACATGAATTCCAACTGCAACTACCAGCGCCACTACAACTCTATTAGGATTTTAGAGCCCGTCGCCTTCTCCGTGGCTAGCCGCGTCTTTCCTATATTGGCCATAAAGTTTTTAGCCTTTATACGTTCTCCTTATTCGTTCCTTAAAAGTTTTTTATTTTTATTCATCGCCCGGGCAGCACAGTGTATCCTCACCTTGCATACGTTACGGACTTTTTACTTGTTTTAATTAAGTTTTTATATTTTCCCGTAACTGCTAGAAAAAACACGTTGTACACTTCCAGTGTGACCAGATGAATGCAAAATTGGTTTAGAGTACATATTGGCTTTAAAAATTGTATGTATGTATATTTGCACCTTTTCCTCCAGCCATATTTTCCACGCGCCAAAATTAAAATTTTGAGCTGCCGATTTTTGTTGTAACTAGTGGAGATAATTCCGCGACAGGCATATCAGGGTTGAAATATTCGGAAAATCGGACAAACTCAACTACTACCCTCTGCACACTGAGTCCGTCAAGGGGGAACGTTGGGTTTTTTGACAGACGGTGAAACTCCGATTCACACTGGCACCGTCTACCGTTTACCGTCTAACAGCTGATGACAATAACAAAAACTGAGTTTTTGAGCGGAAGATTTTTTTATTTTGGTTTGGAAAAAAATGGATGTGGAAGATTTTGCAATTGTTTTAACTATGGTTAAACAGCAAAATATTTTCTTGCAACAACTAATCACGTTGTTGGGCGAAAAGGATAAAGATAGCGATTACAGCGGAATAATAATGTGCTGTTGCATACTGCACAATATGTTTAATAAGCACAATAGCGCAATAAACTATAGTTGGGAGCTTCTACCAGCATAGTCTTCCAAATTTATTACATTTTAATTTACTTCAGGTATAGATTTGCGTATGTGAACATCGGATCTCCAGAAAATTACAACGATTCGACAATATATCTTAGTTCGAGCCATGCACAACAGATCGAAGCGTCGCCAATATTGAAGGAAAAACACAACAGCTCTGCTTAATTAAAGTGAGCAACATGAGCAGCGGGATCTGAATTTATCTGCAGATGTATTCAGATCTGCCATTGCAAGACAAATATAAAATTTTAAAACTACATTTGATTCATTTTATTTATTTCCATTTTTCTCGCAAAGGAATCATAGAATCTCTAACTGAAAATTTTACAAATGCTATTAAAAAACCACCTGGCTCCTTGCGATTTTCTGGAGAATATCAGTTATTTTTGTCAGTCAATGTTTACATATTCGCAGTGAATACCATTTTTTCGTTGTGAATGCCAATTTTTCAGAGTTGTATTTGAAAACCATCGGCTAAATATCGCATAAAAACGTGCGGTTTAAGAACATTCAAAATAGACGGTGGAACTAACTGGGAAATTTTCGGAACGGCAAAACCTTACGCACCGTCTAGGAAATAGACGGTAAACGGTGCTC